>JAQZBX010040635.1:12630-22710 GCA_029593785.1 Cabassous unicinctus | reverse complement strand
ATTATTTTTTTAAAGGTGCCTAGATTACCTAAATATTACTCAGAAATTACAGGGATTCCCATGTTCCCCACCGCCCACACCTCCAACAATATCCCACACAACCATTCCTCATCTGTGTGGTACAACACCCGCAATGGCTATACACATCCTGGGGCCTTGCCACCGAGCATAGACCACAGTTCACATCACAGACCACACTCTCACCCACCCAGTTCTGCATGGTATATTCTGATGGAAAATGGCCTTGTAGTAGGAAATGGTTTCATAAATTTTACACCCAAAACATGAGCAATGAAAGGAAAAGTAGATAAATGGGACCTCTTGAAAACAAAAAACTTTTTTGCTTCAAAGGAGTCTGTCCAGAAAGTGAGCAGGCACCATACTCAATGTTAGAATATATTTGAAAACCAACTATCTGGTAGGAGGCTAATATCCAGCATATATAAAGAACACCCACACCTTAAAAATCAAAGGACAATTCATTTTAAAGAGTGGGCAAGAGATTTGAATAGACACTTGTCCAAAAAAATACAAATGACTAAAAAGCACATGAAAAGATGCTCATCATCACTAGTTATTAGGGAAATGCAAATCAAAACTAAAATAAGAGATATCTTAAACCCATTAGACTGGGGGCTATTAAAAAACAAAGGACTACAAATGTTGGAAAGGATGTGGAGGAAAGGGAATACTTATCCACTGCTGGTCAGAATGTAGAATGGTGCATCTATTGTAGAGGACAGTTTGACAGTTCCTCAGGAATCTAAGTATTGAACTGCCTAATGATCCAGCAATCCCACTGCTGGGTATATACCCAGAAGAATTGAAAGCAGGGACACAAATAGATATATATACAACAATGTTCATAGCAACATTATTCACTATTGCTAAAAGTTGGAAGCAACTGAAATGTCAATCGACAGATAAATGAATAAGCAACCTGTGATATATATGTACAATGGAATGTATATACATAAGCTGCAAGAAGGAATGCAGTATTAACACATGGGAGAAAATGGATGAGTGTTGAATACCTCACATTGAGTGAAGTAAGCTAGGCACTGAAGGACAAATATTACATGACCTCATTGACATGAATTAAGCAAATTGAGCAGATTCACAGAGCTAGAGTCTGGAAGATTGGTTTACAGGAGACAGAAAGGGAATAGAGGGAGGTGAGCCAATGTCCATAAGTGCAAAATATATGATAAGTTAAAATCTATGATGTTAGAAGTTTGGGCAGTGGATTGGCATGACAGTGGTGCAGTGACATGATTGGGTTCAGTGGTTCTGTTCTGAGGGGAAGTAGGGTGGGGATTTGGGTTGAACTATCCATGGGACTGGGGGAAGGGTTGAACAAAGGAGCAGATGAACTCTGGGGATTTGCAGGTCTGTGGTTAAACATATAATGTTGGAAATATTCTCTTAGCAAATATGGCAGGACAGGGTTACTGCTGTACGATGTCATATGTGGGGGATATATGGAATAGTGTGCACCTGGGGCAGGCTTATATGGAAAATGTAAGTGTTCATCTTGTCATAGTTATAGCAGTGGGTGTAGACCCACACAATAAGCAATAAAATATTGATCTCCCATCCTAAGGAGTCCTGCTATGTTCTTAATTAATGGCACAAGAATTCCTCAAAAACAGAGGCAGTGCCTAATAAAAGAAAACAGACAAATATGTGAAGCCCTCAATTTTATTGCAAGTAACTATGAATCTTATTTTTCACAAATTGAAACTTAGTGATTACCATAGGTTCCATGGGGAGGGAGAGGGAAGAATAAAATAGATGGAATATTGGGCATTTTTAAGGGCTTTAGAATTGTTCAGCATGATCTTGAAATAACAGATATAGGCCACTTCAAATTTTGTCACAACCTATAAAAGTGTGCAATCTGAAATGTAAACCATAATGCAAACCATTGATCATGGTTAGTGGCAATGTTTCAATATTTGTACATGAATTGTAACAAATGTACCATCCACATGTAAAATGTTATTAATAAGAGAGAGGGGAAATGGGGAGAGGATTGGGTAAATGGGACTCACCTCTATTAACTATATTACTTTTCTGTTTCCTAAAGCTCCTGTGAAGATAAAAATGAAAAAAATAAGATACTGGGGGAATATATGGAAGAAAATATCACTGAACATACAAGACAAGAGGTCTTACAGTGATGAAAGAAACAATGTCTAAATTTTTTTCTTTTTTATTATTTTATATTGTTTTACATTTTTTATATTTTATTGGTTAATTTTATAATTATTATCTCATTTTCTTATTAATTTTATTTTGATATTTTGTTGGCTTCATTGTTGGAGAGGTTTTTGATCACAGAAGAGTCATAGCAGTGGCAGAGGAGGATTATTGGTGGAAAGTGTCAATGATGTGGGGATACATGGGAAGGGGTTCACCTGGGTCATGCCTCTAAGACACATGAATATGTTCAAGGGTTCATGGGACATTATTTTGGTGGGTGGAGATCCACACAATAACTGAAAGAATATTGTAATCCAATCCTGGGGAGTTCTGCTAGATTCCCTAATAAAACATCAAGAATTCCCTAATGCAAGGGCAATGTCTAGTGAAGGAAGACTGACCATTATGCCAGACCATTGACATTGATGATTGTACTTATGAACATGCTGTGAAAATGAAACTTAGCTAGTATTATATACTGCCTAAGAATTACCTACTAAAAGCCATCTTGTTTTTCATATATGGCCTTTTTCTAAGTCAAACTCAACTTATAAACAGACTTCCTTCCCTCCGGCATGGGGCATGACTCCCAGGAATAAGCCTCCTTGGCACTGAGGGATTATTACCAAGCACCACCTAGACATAAAAATTGAAAAAGACCTTGACCAATAGGGGGGAAAGGGTAAAGACAAATGAGTCTTAAGGCTAAGAGATTTCAAAGTGATTTGGGAGGTCATTCTAGAGGAAACACTTATGAAACTTTCAGCAGGGTCGATGGCTGACACAGTAAACTGTGCCTGAAATAGTGGTGCTCCTGAGAGCTCTAGAGATATTGAGAACCTATAAGCAGGGAAGACAGCTCAGGAATTCAGCACCATCAGTGGGCTTTACTTTGGAATTTATACTCCAACGTGTAACAGAGTTAGACTCATTTATAGGTTCTCTACACATAGCTCTTCTGTCCCTTTTATTTGAAACCATAATTAGCACTATATTTGATAAATATATGTCCCAGAGACTTAAGTCTTTCATTGATCCATATGCCTGTTGAGTACTGAATTTCAGCAAATTTGCAACATTTACTCTCCCATTCATTGGACTCACCCCAGACAAGTAAGAAGGTGATGATGATGGACAATGCCCATCTCAAGGAACAGAAAGTATCTGCAACTGCAAGCAAGATAACTCCATCCATCAGCCCCATGAATCTAAATCCTTCAATTAGAAGCAGAGTGGGCAGAACCACCCCAAAATCCTCAAGATTGGGGAATGAAAAATGGACTAAAGCTGTCTTATTATTATTCTACTATAGACTTATTATTATTCTAACAATGGAAGAACTCATCATTAATGTAAAGGCAGTGGCCACTAGAGGATCTGTGGGATGGAAGAGGGAAGAATAAGTGTAATATGGTGGCATTTTTGGGACATTGGAGTTGTCCTGCATCACATTGCTGTGGCAGATACAGGTCATTGTATATTTTTCTATAACATACAAACTTGTGCAGGATAAAGTGTAACTTATAATTTAAACTGTAGTCTATGGTTAGTAGCATTGCTTCAGTATGGGTTCATCAATTTTACCAAATGTACCACACTAATAAAGGATGTGAGAAAGTGTGGGATGGGGCAGGAATGAGACAGTTAGGAATCCCTTGTACTTTTGTGTAATATTTATGTAATATAAAGCTTCTTTAAAAATAAAAAATATACAGAGAAAATCAATGCAATTTGCTACATTAACAAATACAAGGGAAAAACTCATGATAATCTCAATTAGTACCAAAAAGGCATTTGAGAAATCCAGTATCCTTTCTTGACAAAAACACTTAGAAAATAGGAATAGAAGGAAGTTTGTTCAACATGATAAATGGCATATAAGAAAACCCACAATATACATAATAGTCAAGGGTAAAATTCATAAAGCTCTTCCTCTAAGATCTGGAAAAAGATAAAGATGTCAATTTTTACTACTGTTGATCAACTCTATGCTGGAAAAGTTTTAGGCAGAGCAGTGTGATAAGGAAAAGAAATAACAGGCATCAAAATTGGAAAGGAAAAAGTGAAACTTTCACTATATCCACGTGGTATGATCATTTACATAGACAGTCATGAAAAATCTACAACAATGCTACTTGATCTAATAAATGAATTCAGCAACATGGTGGTAAATAGTTACTAGTACAATTATAAAAATGTTCTTTCATGAAAATGACAAATGTACCACACTAATTCAAGGTTTTAATAATAGGGTGCAATATAGGGAAAAATACCTCATAATGTAAATGGTGGACTATGTTAGTAGTACAATTTAAATACTCTTTAATCAGTTTCAACAGAGAAACCATACTAATGAGTAGTGTTAATCATAAGGGGTTATAGGGGAACTCTATTTTTACATGACTTTGTTAAACCTACAACTTTTACATTAAAAATTTTAAAAAACATAATGCAGTACTTCTCTACACACACTAGGATGCCCAAAATAAAACAGATAATATTCAAAAATTGTTTGTTTAGGATGTGGAAGAAATGAGAAATGCTGGGAATGTAAAATGATGCAGAGGTGAGGAAAAACAGTTTGGCCATTCCTCTAATGATTAAGTATAGGATAATCATAAGATCCAGAAATTCCAGTCCTAGGTAGATACAAAAGAGAAATGAAAATATAAGCTCTGTATTAGTCAAAGGGTTTCTGATGCAAAATAGTAATCAACAGTTGGGTTTTATAAAGGATATTTATTTGGGGTAGAAGCTTACAGTTACTAGACCATAAAGCATAGGTTACTTCCATAACCCAACTGTGTGAGGGGTCTGGCTTCCTGGGTTCCTCTCTTCCCAGGACTTGATTCTTTCCATGTTCAGCTGCTTATTCTCTCCACAAGGCCATCTGTAAACTCATAGGTGAACAGCTCATCTCTTTTCCCAGAGTCTTCTCTCCCTCCTCAGGACCATGCTCTCTTACTTCCTGGGGCTCCAGCTCAAGACTCCATCAGAACTCCAACACAAAGCTCCCAACTCTGTCTTTTGGCATGTCTTTTGTCTTTGAGAATCCACCCACCAAGGGGTGGGGCTCAACACCCTACTGACATGGCCCAATCAAATCCCTAATCATAACTTAATCATGCCCAGATGAAATGATCAGCTTTCAAGCTGAATCCAATATCTATTTTTGGAATTCATAATTATATCAAACTGCCAAACTGCTACACTCCATCCTCTGAATTCCAAAAATACTTTACAATATTCAAAAAGCTTAAATCAACAATGCAAGTACAAAATCATAATAAGTTTAAAGAAATACAGTTTGTCTTCAGGCAAAATCCCATCTGCTGTAGACCTCTGAATCTTGCAAAACCATTTAATTGCTTCCAATACACAAATGGAAAGACCAAGGATGAATATTTTCATTACCATTAGGAGAAATTTGGAGGTTAAACATGAGTCATTGATCCTCTACAGTTCAGTAAACCTGCAGAGCATACTCCATTCAATTTCAAAGTCTGAGAGTCATTCTTAAGATGATGTTTTGTTCTCCTTGGGGCCACATGGGAAACCACCATTTCCACAGGCATACCCAATGGCCATTTTATTGGTTCCACCCTCATCAAACATCTGGGTGTTGACCAAGCTCTGGACCTCAACATCCAAGGGTGTTGGGGTGATTGGCACATCTTATGTAATTTTTGGGTTACAGTCTTAGGCCCCCTAGTACAGTGAGGTGAAGCCAACATTCCCTCTAACCTTTGGCATACAGGCTCAACCCTCTCAGAGTAAAGATTTGGCCACATTGCCTTCCTTAATCCATGGGGGGACAGGCACACCCCTCTCAGATTTATGGGGTGGTGACTTTAACTGCCCTAATCCTTGAGGAATTTCTCCACCCTCTCTGTACCATGGGGTGACAAAACTCTCCCAGAACATCAGGTGGGAACATCCACCCTCTTCAACTGCTGGTGCAAACTTACCCTCTCTGTACATATGGGTGGTACTCTTCTCTTGGCCCCAAACAATGTCTTAATTCCAGGTCTCAGCTTCCATGTTTTTCCTCTTGAAGCTGTTTCTATTTCAACTTCTCCTTTTCATATCCTTTTGTGTCCAAGCTGACAGTGGTTTTGTTCATACAGACTTCTCAAAAAACTTGTTGGTTTAGTATGCAAAAAGGAGGGGTCCAAGCCATCAGACATTAAGACTTTCCACAAGTCTTTCCAAGATAATTGCATCTTCAATCCTGATTTACAAGTTCCAAGTTTAGATAAGTTTTCAAATGGGGCACTATCATCTGGGAGCTTGATTTCCAGAAGCTTGAAATTTCCAGAATCAGTTTCTGTTTTCTTTGGGCCCAATAACTCAGTCCTGAGCTTATCCCATTCCTCAAGCATTTTACAATAACCTGCAAGGAGAAGCCAAGCTGCATTCTCTGAGTTGACTTTTGAAAGCTCTTCAGCTAAATTCTCACTTTCACTATTTTCAAGTTCTGTCTTCCATGTAATACCAGGAGTTAATCTTGCTATGTTCTCTGCAACTTAAAACATGGATCACCTTTCTTCCAGTTTCCAATAATAGTTTCATCATTTACTTCTAAGGCATCATAAAAGTCTCTTTAGCATCAATATTGCTATCAACAGTCTCTTCAAAGTGATCTAGGCCTTTTACATCAAACATTTCACAATTCTTCCAAAAAATACTCCTTACCCATTTATAAAACCGTCCCAACATTTTGGTAATTGCAAAAGTACTTCCCCACTCCTTGGTACCAAATTCTGTATTAGTCAGACAAAGAGGTGCTGATGCAAAATGGCAATCATCAGTTGGGTTTTATAAAGGGTATTTATTTGGTGTAGAAGCTTACAGTTACCAGGCCATAAAGCATAAGTTACTTCCTTCACCCAACTCTGTGAGGGGCCCAGCTTCCTCTGTTCCTCTCTTCCCAGGGCTTGATTCTCTCCAGGTTCAGCTGCTTGTTCTCTCCACAAGGCCAGCTGTAGACTCTCAGGCAAACAGCTCATCTCCATTCCCGGGACCTTCTCTCCCTCCTCATGACCAAACACTCTTACTTCCCAGTGCTCCAGCTCAAAACTCCAAAAACAGAACTCCATCTCAAAGCCCTCCAACTCTGTCCTTTGCCATGTCTTTTATCTTTGAGACCCCACCCACCAAGGGGTAGAGCTCAACACCCTACTGTCATGGCCCAATCAAATCCCTAGTCATAACTTAATCATGCCCAGAAGAAATGACCAGCTTTCAAGCATAATCCAATATCTATTTTTGGAATTCATAACTCTATCTAACTGACAAACTTCTAGAAACCGCCTCAAAAAACTTGACTACAAGTCTTTATACCAGCATTACTAATAATAGCCAAAAGTTGAAAGTAAACCAAATTCCCATCAACAGATGGATGGATTAACAACTGTGGTATAAAAATAATTCAAAGCATGGACTTGAAATAATACATTCACACCAATGTTCCTAGCAGTCGTGGTATTATTCACAAGTGGCAAAAGATGAAAGCAACTCAAATGTCCATCACCCAATGAATTGATAAACAAAATGTAGTATATATGTACAATGGAATATTATTTAACATTAAAAAGGAATGAAGTTCTGATTTATGAAACAACATGGATGAACTTGAATACATTATGTTCAGTGAAATTAGCTTGACACAAAAGAACAAATATCATAGGAAGTCACTGATATGAAATAATTAGAATATTAAACTCAAAAGTCAGACTCTTGAATATAGGTTACCATGGGCTGGGCAGAGGATAAGGAATGGGGAGTTAACACTTAAATTATACAGAATTTCTATTGAGTTTGATTCTAATGTTTTTGTAATGAATGGTGGTGAATGTAACACATTGTGAATGTAACTAACAGCAGTGAAAGATTTATGTGAATGTGGTTAAAAGAGGAAATTTTAGGTCATATATATGTTAAGAGACTAAAAATTAAAAGAAACAAACAGGACTGTAAAACACAATAACCCAATTTTAAATGCTCAACTATAGTTAATAGTACAATTATTAAAATATTTTCATGAATTATAACAATGTACCTCACTAACACTAGATGTTAATAATAGGATTGTTTGTGAAAATTCTGTGTTTTATGTATTTATGCAGATATTTATGTAAATCTACATTTTCCCTAAGAAAAAATTATTAATAAAAACCTATACTATAGCTATACAATGGCACAATGGAATATTATTAACCCCAAATGAATAAACGAAATACTGATAAATACTTCAGCTTGGTTAAACCATCAAAACTTTAAGTGTGGGGGAGTGGAGGTGGCTCATATGTTTGGATGCCTGCTTCCCACATGGGAGGTTATGGGTTCGGTTCCTGAGGCCTCCTCAGGAGAAAAAAAGAAGCAGATGAAAAACCAAATAAGGGGAGCCAGTGTGGCTCACTGGTTGAGTGCCAGCTTCATACATATGAGGTCACAGGTGCAATCACAGCCATGTAGCTAAAAAAAAAGAAGAAAAAGAAAACTTTTATGTGTGTAAAGAAAAGAAGATGAAATTTATGATTCAATTAATATGACAGTACAGAATAGGAAATTTTATAGATATAGAAAGTAGATTAGTGGTTCCTTAGGCCTGTGGGAAATAGGCAGTGGGTAGGTAAAAGGTATAGTGTTTCTTTCTCAAGATGATAAAAATGTTCCAAAATAGACCATAATGATTGTTGTATATATTTCTGAATATAATAAAGAAGAATTCTACATTTTAAAAGGATGAACTGTATGGTATTAAAATTATATCTTAATAAATCTGTTTAAAAACATGTGTGAGGGGAGCAGATATGGCTCAAGCAGTTGAGCACCTGCTTCACACATGGGAGCTCTTGGACTTGGTTCTCAGTGCCTTCTAAAAACAAATAAACAAACAACAGGCAAACAAAGGGAATAACCACCTCAGGGGAGCTAATGCTGCTCAGTGGTTGAGCACTGCTTCCCACATATGAGGCCCTGGGTTCAATCCCTAGTCTCAGCACCTCATACACACACACAAAGCATATATGTATATATATGTTTGGTGGATATTTCTTAGATAAAACATCAAAAGCATGACCATAAAGAACAAATTCAAAATTTTGTATTGATCAAAATATACTTTCTACTCTTAGAAAGACAAGGATAAAACAATAAAAAGACAAGTCCCAGATTGATAAAAATATTGACAAATTTTATATCCAATAAAATTTATGTATATAAAATAAAGCATTAAATTCACAAATAAGAAAACCAGAACCTCATTTTAAAACAGACAAAATGTTTGCATACACACATAAGGTTAGAGAAGATAAGGATATGAAAGGATGCTCAACATCATCAGTCTTCAGTTCATGTAAAGTAAAAGTACAATAGTACAACACTAAAAACCTATTAAAATAGTGAACTTTTAAAAAATCAAATGAGCAATATCAAGTAATGGGGGAGATACAGAACAAATGTCATACACATTAATGGCAAAATACGTCAAGATATTACACATCCATTTCAAAAAATCTGTGTTTTCTTGGAAAGTGAAAATATGTTTACCATATAACTCAGTGATTCAAGTACTATAAATTTACATTAGGGATATTAAAATTTTTGTTCATGGAAAAACTGTGATACAAATGTTTTTAGCAACTTTAATCATAATCAACAAAGCTCCAAGTAATGCAAACATCCAAACAGTAAATAGATTTTAAAAAAAGCTGTGAAACATCATGATCAAGGAATTCCACTAGGCAATATAAAGGAAGGAAATAGAGATATACACAACACATATGAATCTTAAATGAATTATAGTAAGTGAAAATGCCAGATTCCAAACACAATTTATTATATGATTTCTTTTTTTTTTTTTTTAATTCT
>JAQZBX010040635.1:0-12530 GCA_029593785.1 Cabassous unicinctus | reverse complement strand
AAACATCTAAGTGCTTGCTAGTGTTTGGGAAGGTAGGAAGTACTGCCTGCAATGGAGTACAAGGAAACTATTTGGGTGAGCTGTAACTTGAATGTGGTGGTGGTTACATGATTGTACACTTTGTCAAACAAATGTTAACAGTACACCAAAGGTTGAATTTTATGCATGTAAATCATACTCTATAAAAAGAACAGTAGCATGATGTCACCAAATGGCTTATAAGACTCTCCTGTGTTCTGTCTCCTGTCAGGGGTTGAACAACAAGCAAAAACTGACACAACCTTCTTTCTCAGAGCTGCAGAAAACAGCTAAAGATTTGCAGGAACAGGGAGAGTGCCAAAATATAAAAAAGGCAACTTCATAATGGTAATTTTTTAAAAAATTTGAAGGGATCTGTCAACAATATTACAACACTGAAGCAGAGTTGAGTTCCTGAGTTGGGGTTTTCTAGGAAAACGTCCTTGTTTTGGAGATAAATACACTGAAGTAATTTTTGAGAATTGTTTGTTTAGTGGGCAGATATGGTAAAATTATAACAACTGGGCAATCTTATTGAAGGGATTGTACTACTTTACAATTTTTACACAATTGATATTACAAAATAAATTACTTTAAAAAAAACTCCTACCACTACTCTGCCACTAAAGCATTCAGAGGCCAAATCTACCCAAACACTGTTCAATCAAAGTTGTGAATGTAATGAACCTCTTAAGAGTCTGGATGCTATTAATGAGGAAATATGTGAATATTATATTAATAGCACTATGTTTTTGGTGCCTGAATGGTTTGGGGTGTTTGTGAAAAAATTGAGATATTTTTACTTGTTTTTCACAGGAACTCCTTCCTCAGCTGCATGTTCTGAAGGTTGATTACCTTTTGCCCAGATTGAAAGTCATGGAGAAAGAAATGTGTTATATAACTCACTGCCACTGCCAAGCCTGAGGCCTGCTTCTCCAGAATCGTTTGGGAGACCTTCATGTCCTTCAGTGCATGAGGTAGTGATGTCATTATGGGGAGATTTGCAAGACAGAGAAGGGTTGGAATTTATAAAATGCAGTAATTTACCTTTATGTGCCAAGGTTATAGAGGAGCAAATGTAATCAGGGCAGTTATTGCACAAATTAACTTTTATAGAATGTATATATATTATCAACTATATCTAATGTATATATGGTATAAGATGAAGAAATACACTATTCTGAAATAAAAAATTTCTTCATGCAAAAAGATTACAAATATCAATGCAACTTATTAGTGTAAGGTGATATACAAACTCAAGAGAAATTTGTTATACAGCTCAACAAAGACTCCTGACAATATATAAAAGATGGGTGATTATTAGAAGTCGTATCCCCTTGCAGTATATATGAAAAATATAAGTTTTAATGAGACATATGCTTATATTTTCAAATTTGAAAATAGAGAAAGAAAAAAAATAAAGAATTTGAGAATGTTTCATCACCTATTGAAAATAATGATTTTTACAGGACACGGGCATATAAAAAATTAGATTATAGACATTGTAATTCCACCTTTTCATGAATATACACAAAATTAGACTAAGTGCTTTCAGATTTTGAATTTTCATCAGGAGAAATTTACTTTCAAGGACTACACCTGACATACAAAAAACAGCCTCTGACACAGCTCTTAAAGTGATAATTAAGTCCGGGGAAAATGTTGAATGCATTATGTTATAGTAAGTATTGGAAATCATCATCGTAACTCCAACTTCAAAAACTGATTTCTCTTAATGGATAAATTTTACTTATTACAAATTTATCCTAATTTGGAAGTGGCATACATATCTTGTTATGGTAAAATTCACTTCAAATAAAATTAACCATTTTAAAGTGTACAATTCAGTGACATTTAGTACATTCTCACACTGTGCAAGTATCACTTCTATCTATTTATCTATCTATCTATCTATCTATCTATCTATCTATCTATCATCTATCTATTTAAACAATATAAGTCACAGTGAAACAAAAGGCATTTCAGTAAGCTGGACTTAAAAATAAGATCATCACTGGGTCATGAGAAATTGTACAACATGGCAATTTTCTCATTTGAAAACAGGATAAATTTAAAAGTGCATTTCAAAAATTTCAGTGCCAAGTTTGCTTTTAGAAAAGCCTGAAACACAAAATTATCATAAATTTTGGATTTTTAAATAAATAACATTTAAAATTAATGTTGGGAGTTGTATTATGCATACTTATAATTTTTTTTCCTTTTTTAATCTATGCAAGTGGTGCAGGAAAATTAACCATTAAGAATTAATAAAATATGTACATAGGGGCACCATTTTCCCTTTCACCTTTAGCTCCAACATGGCTCAGTCAGAACTGGTCAGTCCCCAACCTCTCCACTGGTAGGTTGCAATAATTTGCATACTCCTTTCAGTATTGTAGATGCATTTCCTTTCTCTCAGAATCTCTATCAGGATTGTCCCCAGGAAGAGTCCTGAATCAGTAAAAAGTCCTACAGAATGCCAGATTTTGAGCTAGCAAAGCGCTAATGAAAAGATATTTGGTATAATATTATACCAAAAAGTTTGCTAAAATATTAATTGAGAAAGCAGAGAATAAACCTGTTTCTGGGAACAGTGCAAAAAGTGAAGATTTAAAGAAAAACACCTCAGAGAAGCCATGACAGAGGGACATCTGAGGAATCCCAGAGCCACTGTAGCTCCCCAAGTGTTCTGCAGGAATGAAGCACTTCTCCTCCCAGTGGAGGCTGCACCAGGACCACTGGGGATGAACTTGGAGAGTTTCCATCACAGTTTACTCAGAAAAGGTGGTTTGGCACCCTCTCCTGACTGGAGGTCCACAGAGGAGTATGCTTCATGCTGTGCCTAGTGATGAAAATGTGCCCACTCCCCTGATGTGGTTGAATCACTGAGATTGTGTTCAGGGTGCTCAGAGCCAGGAGACTGAGCCTGGGTGCAGAGGACTCCTCAGCACAGTCAACACTGAAGGTTCAGAAAAAAGGACCAGTGGAAACTGTGAGACTCCACCCCATACAAAGACTCCCCTGCCCATACCAGACCTGAACCCAGGTGTTGAACCCTACCCTCACTCATCTGGAAAACCCAGGATAAAGCTCCTAGGGCAGCACAAAGAGTATCATGGCCTCCCACATGTTTCCCCACTGGAACCATGTTTCATTGCACCAACCTTTTGTCCTGTCCATTCAGGAGATAGCCACAGCTTTTTGGTCTATTTGTTGGGGCTCAAGGAGGTTATCCTGTCTAGAAGTGCACTTATAGTTGGAAACATGGCAGGCCCAACCTCTGGTTCCCAGCCCAGGGTGCATAGAGCTGCAGGGGCATGGAAGCCAAGAAGGGGCACTGCTTAAGTACATGGTGTGGTTGAGTCACCTTCTCCACAACCTGTCCCTTGGAACCTGCCCTCATGAATCCCTGCCAGGTATTCACTGTGTGTGTGTGTTGGAGGAGGGTGAGGAGTGTATTCCATGATCTAACTAAAGAAACTTCTTTTGATTTTCCTTCTTGTGTATTTCTCATATTTTCTGCTGCTATGGCACATTAACACTGTCCCAAGGAAGTGAAAAATTCACAAGTTAAATAGAATTGCAAAGCTTATTCTACACTGAGAAAATAAATTATGTTCCTCAATGACTTTATATCATAGTATCTGATCCACCCTGAGCTCACTGGAGTATATAATGTCCACACCTTACAAGGGGTGATAAACTGCCTTAGGACCTGAGCTGCCTAAGTATTGGTGTCCACCTGTCACTATGTCTAGAGTATGTCAAACTCTCTCTGCATCTCTGTTACCACCTATATAAAAAGAGGAGGAAACTCAGAGGGCTACCTTGAGGTTCTTGTGGGAACCAAGTAAAGAGCTCAGAATACCTGTGCTCGCTTTTTAACATTTATGGTCTGTTCTGACATTAAATACCCTTGAGCAAGTCTCAGAGTAACAATTTGCAATATCAGAGTCCTCCCTCAATTCTTTTTACCAAAATTCTTCATCAGCGTTGTGATTTCTATGGTTCAACCATGTTTTTCCATCTTTCTCTTTGTAGCAGTAACAAGGCAAATGAAAATCACTTCTCTATGTTACTGCTATAGGTGTGTGAAATTAGACTTCCAATGGGAATCAACTGGGAGAGTGGGTATAATCATTTAAATTGAAACCTAATTAGAAAATCCTCACACAGAACAGTCTTGCAACAGGAGTATGTTGGGGATATAACCCAGGTCTTGAAAACATATTCTATTGGGCCTAGGTCCATATCTCTCCACTCCATTATGAACTCTAAGATAGCAAGATAATCTATTTAGCATCCCTTTGAGTTGGCCACCCCCAAGGAAAGCATAAAGTAAAATGTCTCCCTCCATCTAGTGATTCTCAAATGGTTTGGTGGTGTTTTCTAGGTTAGGAAAAATGAGGGACTGTATATCCTTGACTGTTGAGTGTTCTCAGATCCCCTATTAATGTTAACCTGACTTATTGTGGGAAAGCATTCCCACAGATATCTACTTATGGATCTTTATACACTGACTTTGAGAAAGAAAATAATGGGGAGGCTGAGGTGGGAGGGGGAGTAGAGAGGTGAGGAAGAGTAGAGACTCCATGATATGTAAGCTGGGACTGTGCAAGACCCTAGAAAGAAGTCAGAGAAGGGATCACAAAACTATGGTCACTGCAGTTACCCATGTCAGAGGGAAGGGAAGATAGGATGCCAGCTATGATTTTATATACATGAATGTCATAGATTTAGAACAAATTATTCCAAAGATATTTGTGCTGTTCAAAACAGGAGCGGCTGCATGCACCATAATGTACAGGATATACGTAGAATAGATTATTCCAAAGATATTTGTACTGTTCAAAAGAGGAGCAGCTGTGTGCACAATGATGTACAGGATATACTGAGTGTAAAATATGAATGCACTTTCAAAGCACCACTGTTGCTTTCAAAGCTGAGCCAAATGGGATGGGGCTAAACATGAGGTAAAGCATTGTGTACCATAACTCAGAGACAAGCTCTGTGCTCTTCTGTGTGGTATGAAGTCTCAAGATTGTTCTTGATCATTATGTTTCATATCTGATTTTACAGAGAAATGGACAGAGCTGGTGCGGAACAACTAAGTGGAAAGTTAAAAAAATTAATACATATTATATATATATGTATGTGTGTATATATGTGAGTGTGTATAAATTTATCCATCAATATATGAATGAATAAATATATATGCATATATTTGTATAAATATGTGTATAAATATATACATGCATATTTTGAAATAAAAGGGAGTGAATAATTTTTATAACAGGAATATTTACCTCTTTAAGATGAATATACAAAAAGATCATTCTTATTAATGTAAAGGAGGGACTTCAAATTTTCAGCCTCCAAGTGTAAATGAGGCTAGCTGGACTACCTAAGGCATACCTAGAGGTTTTTCTCAGAGGAAAAGGTGGGAAAGCTCTCCTTGGCATAATGTTGTACAACTCAGTAAATATAGCAGTGCCTGGATTTCTACACCAGTTCTTCCCTTCTTAAATGAATCACTTAAGACAATTTGCTAATCCTCTCTGTCCCTCCGTTTACTCTTCAGAAACTGGGATTGATAGTAACAGTGTCCTTCTCAGATAGTTTCTAAGAATATTAATATAAAAATGCTTAAAAATTCCACTTAAATGTTAGATGTAACTATAGTCATTAATTCTAAGTGCAATCTTGACAGAAGATCACAGTTTACAACTTTACAGATAAATGAAGGACCAATCTCTTGTGAGCCCTCTCACTTGATTTGCATTAGGAACATTCCTTACTCTTAAGGGGCCAGTTGCTACCTTTATTAAAGCTTGTCTCTATAAGAATTACCTCTGGGATGATCTCCTGACTCACTTTGAAGTCTCTTAGCCATAGAAACTCATTTGTCTTTACTTTTCCCCCTTTTATTTGAGGTCTTTTTGAGTTGCATTGCTGGTTGGTGCTTGGTGGTAATCCCATGGTGCCAGGTAGGTTCATCCCTGGAAGTCATGTCCCACACTGGGAGGAAGCTAATGTGTTTATATGCTGTTTGGCTTAGAGAGAGGCCAAATTTGAGCAACAAGGAGGTTGCCAGGAAGACACTCTTAGGCACTCCACAACATTAGGATAACTTTCAATTTCAAGAGCAAAGGCTAACAAGCATAGTCATCAATATCAAGGGCCAATCAATGGGCCATCCTCCTTCAACAGTCATTGCCCCTGTACTTGGGAAACAATTGCTGCTACATTAGAGTATGTGACAGAACTCTCCAGGATGGGAATTCAATATTCTCTCAGTTATTGTGTGAATCTCCACCCACTGTGAAAATGCCCCATGAACATTTGAACACATTCATATAACTTATATGAACGTCCAGGTGAACTTCTTCCCATCTATCCCTCATTACTGACACCCCACACCAGTGATCCTCACTTGCCCCAGTTTTAACCCTTCTGTGATCTAAAGCTTCTTCAAAAATGAAGTCAATATAATAGCCAAATTCAATTAATAGGAAAATGAAATAATAATGGTAGGTTTAAATATAAGAAATAAAATACATAAATTTTTAAAGAAAACTAAAAAAATAATAAAATTTAAAATTTGGGATATTAAAAATTAATGAAAAATATTTAGAAAATCTTTTTGACATTTTGCCTTTCAACACTGTCATATCTATTGTCTTGTATATACAGTAACATTTTCTTCATTTTATGCCCCTGGGTCTTACTTTTTTTCATTTTGTTTTCAAAGAAATGTTAGGTCACATAAAATCACATACAGAATGCAGGGGACTCCCATACACCCAATATCCTCCCCCTTTCCCCCTTTCCCTTATTCATACCTTTTTATATGTGAATGCTACATTTGTTACAACTGATATACAAATAGTGAAACATAAGTACTAACCATGGTCAATGGTTTACATTATGGTTTATATTAAAGACCATACAGTTTTATAAATTTTGATGATATTTACCATGTCCTGTGTCCATCATTGTAAGATCATGTAGAACACTTCCTCTGCCCAGTAAATATCCCCTGTTTCATCAATTCTATTCCTCCCCCCCTCCCCTCAGGGCCCACAGTGAGCCCCTGGCTTCTCTCCTTCGATGACTAGATTCATAGTTACATGCAACAAGATTGAGGTCTTGACACACTGGTTTGTCCTCGACTATTAGGAACCACCCATGCTCTCATGAAACTCCCACCTGTCTATTTGTGAGCAAATCAGTCCTCCTGAGGATGGGAGTCCACTCCTTCATGCTCATTCTGTGGCTCACCACCCACTGATAAAACACATTATGTCAGAATGATTACTTACACATTCCCTAGAAATCTGCTCTGGGTGCATCCTGTCCCATCCAACACCCTAAACCAGTAACCTTTCCTTGTCATATTGCCATAAGAGCATTCCCAATTTTCTACTTTCAATCACATACCCACCAATCCCCCATGTTCCCCTGTTCCCTCCCCCAACTTTTGATAAGGGTACTTCAGTTAAAGTTTGGCCATGTAAATCAGGATGGCTCTTAATCCTATTAGAGGAGTTTTTGTAAGAGAATGAAAATTAGACAAAAAGAAAACTACAGAAGGAGCAGGCAGAATCTGAACTCAACAGAACTTGGAGTATCAAATTCCCATCCTGGGGAGCTCTGCCACATGCTCTATTGGAACAGCTAGAATCCTCCAAGTACACAGGCAATGACTAGTGATGGACAATGGTCCATTGACAGGCCCTTAATATTGATGACTGTGCTTATGAACACTTGCTCTTGAAATTGAAACATAGCCTAGTATTTTAGGGTGCCTAAGAGTTACCTACTGGGAGCTTCTTTGTTGTTCAAATATGGCCTCTCTCTAAGCCAAACTCAGCATATAAATGCAATAAATTCCCCCCAGTGTGGGACATGACTCCCAGGGATGAGCCTCCCTGATGCTGAGGGATTACTACCAAGAACTAACTAGCAATGCAACTGGAAAAAGACCTTGGGCAAAAGAAGGAAAAGGTAAAGACAAATAAGTTTATTTGGCTAAGAGTCTTCAAAGGGAGCTGGGAGATCATTCCAGAGGTTATGCTTATGCACATCTCAGCAGGATCTCATTGACAGCCAACATAGATACTACCCCAAATAGCATGGCTCTTGAGAGCTCTGGAGACATCCAGACACAATAGTCAGGGCAGGCAGCTCAGGAGTTTGGTGCCTGGTCAGTGGGCCCTATTTTGGAATTTATGCTTTCCAGTGTGACAGGGTTGGACTCAGCTGTGGATTCCCTACACATGGCTGTATTGTCCCTTCTATTTGAACATATAATTAGTACTAGAGTTGGTAAGTGTATATCCAAGAGACTTGAATCTTTGGGCTGTCCATGAGCCAGCTGGGCCCTGAATCTCAACTGAGATGCAGCATCTACTCTCAAGTTTGTTGAACTCACCCGGTACACCTGGCGAGGAGGAGATGATGGACAACCACGATACCAAGGAACTGAGAGAGTTTACAACTTCAAGCAAGAAAGTCCCATCCATCAGCCATATGGGATTGGAGCCCCCTCTCAATTAGAAGTGGAGTGGGAAACACCATCCCAGAATCTCAGGTTTGGGGAATGAACTATGGACGAAAGTAGACTTACTGGTATTGTACTATAGACTTATTGTGATTCTACCAATGGAAGAAATTACATCATTGATATGGAGGCTGTGGCCACAGGAATTTCTGAGAGCAGGGAGAGGGAAGAACAGGTGTAATATGGGGCCATTTTTGGTACTTGGGAATTGTCCTGAATGACATTGCAATGACAGATACAGGCCATTATATATCTTGCAATAACCTACAGAATTGTGTGGGAGACAGTGTAAACTACAAGGTAAACTATAATCCATGCTTAGTGGCAATGCTCCAAAATGTGTTCAACCATTGCAATGAATGTGCCACATTAATGAAGGATGTTGTTAATGTGGGAAAATGTGGGAAGTTTGGGGAGCTGGAGACTCTGCAATGTGCCTTTAATGTGACAAGCTAAGGGCTGAGGATCACCAGAAGCAGGCCCAGAATGTCAGTCTTCTAGCAGAAATCATCACCTTGCTGATGCCTTGATTTGGATTTTCTCTTAGCCTCAAAGCCATGAGTTTAAAATTTCCCATTGTCTAAGCCAACCCTTTGTAAGGTATGTGATTGAGCAGCCAAAGAAACAAAAATGCTCCTCAAATAATATTATTTCAATATCTCAATAATCACTTCCAACCTCTCTCCTCATTTTATACACTGTACTACTATCTGACATATTTCTTTGATTGATGACATTTCCTTCATTTCTGTCCCTATAGTGACAGTGACCATAGTATAATCTGGTCTTCATTTCGGAGCATTCACCTCTGTATGCCTGTGTCTTATGTAAAGACAGATACATACTTAAAAATGAGAAAGTCTTTATTCTCCCTGTTGAACATAAAAAAAGAGACACCTTTCTCCTTCCCATCTTTTTGAGTATTTACTTCAGAAAACCCATAGTTATAAGTAATACCCCTTTCCCTGTCCTTCTGAAATGCAAATATTTGAAATGTGTGTAAAAGTTTAAGTGAGTCACTTGCAAATTTTATCACACAGGGTCTTTACAAGAAAGGAAGCCATTTCTTTGAAATGTAATCAAAGAAAATTGCTCCAAATTTCCTGATGAGATGAGCATAACTTCTAGAGATGGGGGTTTAGGGACATGTGTTCCTGGTTCCAATTTGTAAACCTACCTCTGGTCATGAAGATATGAGAAATAACTTGAAAATATGTATTAAATGGGTTGTGCCTGCTTAGCCACATAAAAAAGCTTAAGATTTCTTTCTGTCTTTGAATCTCTGGAGATTGCCTGTGATGGACCACATTTTGCTTTAATGTTTATTCAATGATAAAATAGTTTTTCCATCCCTTCTACCTTTGAAGAGAGTTTTTTTGAGTTGGGAGATGATTTTCTTTTTATTTATTTTTATTTCCCCCAAGAGTTACTGGCATCTAAATTAAAATATATCTCAATTTGAAGACATTTCCTTCCCCCAAACAAGTGAATGTTATATCTCCTCCAATTTCCAAATCTTAATTAATGGCTCCACTAGACATCCAGGAGTTTATTCTTGAACCCCCCGCTCAGTACCACAAAACCCGATGGAGCTTTGTTACTCTCTCTGCACTGAGTTCTATTCTCATCCTTCATCACCTCTCAATATCACACACACATATGACCACACCTTATTCATTTTCCTTCAGTGTCAGTTTAAATGTTATTACCTCTGAATTCCTCCTTTATCTGAACTCCCACCTAAGTTAGCATTTCCATTCTCTTGCTGAGTTCTCTTGAACAGAATACTACTTCATCTTCATGCCATACCTGTATTTTTTCATTAAATGTTTATTTATTCATTCATTCCATTGTCTCTCATCTTCACCATGGAAGTAATTGCAGAAAAATAGATCCCAGAATCTTAAAATAGGAGCAGTTCCCCTCTGACCATTGCATATGAATTAAATTCCAGGGAAATTCCTTCTAAACAATAACCAAACCTACACTCAGATAGCCTGCCCCTAAATGTCTACAGTGAGATCATACAATTATCTTCAGATAAAAATACACTTACAAGATAAAAGATATACATCCCTCTTGGGGAAAATTCTCAATCCAGTGACACTGGGTCATTATTGAGGGTGCTATCCCACACTCCAGAGTTCAGAGTTTCTTTCTTTTTTTATTTTATCAAAGAAGTTGTGGATTTCCAGAAAATCATGCATAAAATACAGGATTCCCATATACCACCCACCAACAACAACCTGCATTGGTGTGAGATATTTGTTACCATTTATGGGAGCACATTTTTATAATAGTACTATTCATAAATGTCCATGGCTTATTTTACAGCTCAGTGTTTGTTTAGGGTAGTTTCATGGATTTAAAATTATTTTTTTAATACATAAACATATATTCAATCTAACATTTCCCCTTTTATCATACTCAGATCTATATTTCAATGCTATTAATTGTGTTCATAATATTGTTTTACCATCTCCACCATCCATTACCAAAACCAGTCCACCATTCCAAATAGAAACCCTATACCTTATAAGCCATAACTTCCCATTCTCTATGCGCACCCCTCACCTGGTAACCTGTATTCTAGATTGTGACTCTATGAGTTTGCTTATTCCAATTGTTTCAAATCAGAGAGGACATACAATATTAACCCTTTTGTTCCTGTCTTATTTCACTCAACATGATGTCTTCAAGGTTCACCCATGTTGTTAATATATCAGGATTTCATTCCTTTTTACAGCTGAGTAATAGTCCATTGTATGTGTATACCATAGTATATATGACATTTTATTTATTCATTCCTTGGTTCATGGACACAAGTTGCCAAACCTTCTTTCTTGCTCTTGAGAATTCACTATTGATAGTGCCTCTTTATGTTGTCAATAATTTCATCAGCTATGCATAAAAAGGGCACACCTTGTTTACCTTGAATGCCAATGAAGAAAAATCTAAACAAAGTATCACTAAAGAAAAAAACTTCCATCTAGTTTTGTAAAACATGTTTATACAGATAATGAAAATATGTTATATCTTTCATTCTGTAATTGTTCTAAAATATCAAAAAAGCAACCTTCACCTTTTTCCCAGAGATCTCACTGTTTTGTGGATTCTAGTTTTGGGAAGGGGTGCAATACTGTAGAGAACATTCAGAAAGAGGATCAGTCCTGCTGAAAATTGTAAAACTACCAATATTCTCTCAAGTTGGGAGCACCGATGTTGTTCTGTATAAGTACAAACTGTTTAACTTCCAATACATATTTAATGGAATGCTATTTTTCATACATCTAGTGTGCATATACTTTAATATCAAGGAATAAAAATAACATAAAACAAAGATCTCTTCAATTCAGAATTATCTCTCATAAAGGCTGTAAAACCCTACAATTCTCAAATATTAGGCATTGAAAGGAATGAATTATACAGTTTCATTATTGATTTGACTATAAATAGACTGTTCCAACTATTTTTAAATAAAATTAAAAGCTTAAAGATCTTGGGATATCTTCTGAGAGCAATAAAAATAAAATACTTGTAAAGAAAAATCAAGAAATTTATTTAAATTTTGGATAGAGACCATTGTCTCCAAAAGGAATATTTTGGCTTTTATTATTTTAATAGTCTTCTGAATTTAAAAAAATTATGCTGCAGTATTTTAGAAGTAAACATTTTTGTTAATGAACTTCAATATTATTGTTTTCTTATATATGAACTTCAATATTATTGTTCTCTTACATATGCTTATGTTTTTACATATAAATGTAAATATATCTTGATGTTTAAAATTTGTTCCTCAGATGTTATTGAGCACTGCCAGGCATTTTGCTAGTGGGTGGATATGCAGTTGTGAGAAAAAAATAGATGTTCTTCCTTCCTCACTTTAATATCTAAACATCCAAACAATTGTTTAATTACACATTGTGTTAGCATTTGAACATGAAGTTCA
>JAQZBX010040634.1:0-22600 GCA_029593785.1 Cabassous unicinctus | reverse complement strand
CTAACTCAATTTTTAACAACTGAGCCACCAATTTGCAAGTTTTTGGATTGTAGAATGCTGTATTCTGTTTACGTGAAAATACTAGTTAATTGACTTACCAGACATAGTATACTCAGGCAAAGATGATCGGCTACCAGAGAATTAGAGCATCCTATAGCACACTTAAGGCTGGCTCCGTGATTGACTCAGAAGGCACTTTGCAGATTTGCCATGTCTAGGCTTCTCATTTCCAACATCAGTCATCATCAGGAAAACAGAGAAGAGCTTTCCTGGAACGGGAACTCTGCTTGTCTGTATTCTGGAGACAACCACATTGCTTTCTTCCAACTGCATCTATTTCCAAGGCTGGTCTCCTTGCCCCTCAGTCTCTTGCACTGAACAATCACTGCTGGCCTCTCAACAGGTATCAGAGAAATCCAAGACAAAGTTTCCTCCCAGCCCCTCAACCTTGGTATGATCACAGTGGGCTGGCAGGGCCCAGACTCAAGGAGCTGAGGGCCAGCCAGGAAACATCCCTCTAAGACCCCATATCATCTGTTTAGCACCATGCTGTAGGATTTATGAATCATCTTTATGGTAACAGTGACTGTGTATTGAGCACTTAAAGCTAAGTATTTTCACAAGCCTGCTGAATTCTCACAAGAGTCCTGCAAAGTAGATAATCGTATTAATCAGGAAAAGTTAATGGACTTAATAAGACAACCCCAAAATTCCAGTAGTTTAGCATGATGGAAGTTTATTTCTTGCTTACATCACAATCCAATGTGATTTGGGTTGGCATGGATAGTTGTGATCCAGGCAGGCATTCAGGCACAAAGGATCTCTCGACCTTGTGACTCTCCTCCAGCACCCCAGGGTTCTATCTATTCAGTTTGCAGATGGGGAAAGACAATAAAGAGTGCATAAAGGAGATTGTTATCAGCCATGCTTGGGAGGGGCTCACATCATTTCCGCTAACATCCTATTCACCAGAACTCAATGATACAGTCATACCTAACTGCAAATACAGTCAGGCTGTGTGCCCGGGAAAAAGAGTAGAACTCGATATGAGTGAGCTCTAGCAGCCTCTGCCACAGTGATCATGCCCATTTTCCAGATGAGGAAATAGCCTCAGAGAGGTTTTGTCACTTGCCTGAGGTCATATACCACTAAGTATTAGAGGTGGGCCTCAAACCTGGCTGGTCTGGCACTGACGTCCACCTTCTTCCCACTGCTTGACTGGGTCCTTGTTGTGCCTCCCATTCCATCTTGTACTGCCAGCATTTAGGAATGTGTCTTTCCTGCTCTCATGAATCACTTACCTCTGGAGACTGTTTAGTTGGCATATCCCCATGGTACTTTGCCTGAAGAGGCTCTCAACTCTTGAATCTTTGAACTTTTCTAAAGAAGCACAAACTGCTTTCCTCTAGAAGAGAGAAAGGAAAGGAATAGGTCACAGATGGTGTGACCACACCCACCCATCCATCCAGGTCTACCTGAGGCACTCGCAGACTGATTGTGTTCCCTTTGTGTGATGGTTAGCTTTAATGTGGTCACATATTGCTTCCTCCTTGGCCCTCCTACCCCACTCCAGCAGCTTGAAGGCACATTGAACCTCATATTTCTTGTAGCCCTCAGAGCTCTGCTGCAGACCTGTACACATAAATATCTATTAATGCATTTTGGATGATTAGTTTCTTAGAGTTTAAGTGGCTTACAATGTCCATACAAATATAATGATGTTAAATATGTGAGGGAATTTGAAGGTATAATTCGATGCTACATATAGGAAACCTCAGTGTTAGTCTTCCTCCAACTACCCCCTAATCTTGGCTAGATGCCTGTGGCAGTTTGACATTGTTGATAAATTTTAAAAATTGATATTGGATTATGTTTGTAAACTGGTCTGTACCTGGGCATGATTAAATTATGATTAGGGCTTTGATCGGGCCATGTCAGTAGGACACTGAGTCCCTACCCCCTTGGTGGGCAAGGACTCACAGAGAAAACTACATGGCAAAGAAGAGAGTTAGAGTTTGGATGCTGGCGTTTTTGAGCTGGAGTCTGGGAAGTAAGCACACAGAAGAGCAGAACAACTGAGCCCAGAGAAAACTGAGCCCTGGGAAGAAAGACAGAGCCAGTCGCCTGATAGTCTACAGCTGCCCTTGTGGAGAGAGCAGGGCAGCTGAGCCTGGAGAGAAACAAGTCCCAGGAAGAGAAGAACCCAGGAAGCCTGAACTCCTGGCAGATGCTGGCAGCCATCTTGCTCCAACATGTGGCAAGAGATTTTGGTGAGGGAAGTGACTTATGCTTTATGGCTGGTAACTGTAAGCTTCTACCCTAAATAAATACCCTTTATAAGAGCCAACAGATTTCTGGTATTTTGCATCAGCACCCCTTTGGCTGGCTAATACAATGCCCTTGTAGCACACTCTCCCAGTACTCTGTACTTCTTCATGACGCTCATCACGATTACAATTCCTCAATTTGCTTGTGTAGTTATTGGTTTAATGTCTACCCCCCCCCCACCACCACCACCAACTGTAAACTCCACAAGGGCAGGGATCATGTCTTTCTTGTTCACCTCTTGTATCAATTGGCTAATGCTGCATAATAAACCACTCACAAACTCGGGAGTTTACAATATCAATGATTTATTCTCACTTACACATCCACACATCAGCGGGGGTTTGACTCATCTAGATGGGCTCAACTGAACTTAACTCCAAGCTGAGGGTGCTTGTCATTCTTCTGGGACTGCCAGCATGTTCTCCTCATTGCAATGACAGAAGTGTAAGAGGCAGTGAAAGCAAATGAAACCTCTTCAGGCCTAGTCCTCGAGCTGGCTCAGAGTCACTTCTGCCCACATTCCATTGGTGAAGTGAGCCACCTGGCCAAGCCCGCTCTCAATGGGTGGGAAAATAGACTGTCTCTAGTAGGAGGAACTGAAAAGCCACACAGCATAGGGTGCAGATAGAGGGATGGGTGAGGATGGGTAGGAACAAAGCAAAATGTATCCCATGGCTATAGCATCAGTACCGAGCATTGCACATCAGAGCTACTAAATAAATATTAGTTAGACATATACACAGGGCACTCAAAGTAAATTAATCTCTCCGGGTTGAAAAAAAATCAGTGGTTGGTGAGGATTAACTAGTGTGGCAGGACAATATATTAAAAGATTAATTTGTGTTTGCTCTTCCTAAATTTTTCCCTCCCTGCAGTTTAAGCAGGGAGCCAGGTGGAGTTTGCATACCCGATTAGAGCTGGGGGAGAGCCGAAGTAGCCTGGGGCCAAGAGCTCCTCCAGTTCTTTGGTCAAGTCCCAGCCAGGTGGAGAGAAAATGCCGACCTTCCCTGGAAAGAAGGCAGGGAGAGAGGAAGACTTGCCCAGCCCAGGAAGGGGAGAGCTGACATGGGTTCTTCACTCAGCACAGACCTGACCCCCTGCTCCATGGTCCTAACCCAAGAAAATGTGAGTGCTTCAGAGAGGACGTGCCTGTTCTGTGTGCCTGGGATGGGGAGACCCTGGGCCCATCCAGGGGAAGATTCCTAAACCCTGTGTGTCTTGGTTTCCCAGGGCTGCCGGTGCAAAGCACTAAGTGGGTGGCTTAAGACAACAGGAAGTTCTGGTCTCCCACCACTGGAGGCAGAAGTCAGCGGTCAGGGCGCGGGCATGGCCGTGCTTCCTCTGCAGTCCAGAGGGTTCTGGCAGGGGCTTGCGGGTGATCCAAGGCATTCCCTGGCTTGTAGCAGGACTCAGCTTCTGCCTCTGTCACACGGCCACCCTCTCTCTTTGTTTCCAATTCTCCCCTTCTTGTAATCCAGTTTGGCTTCATTTTAACTCATAATATCTCCAAAGATCCTATTTCCAAATAGAATCACATTTGCAGGACCAGGGCTTAGGACTTGAAAATGTGTTTACGGCCCTGGACTTCCTGGGACTCTCGGGCCTGGACAGTGAGGAGACCCAGCCACGTAAGCCTCCCAGGTCCTGTTAAGGCTCTGGGGCATGAAGGCCCCAAACAGGTTTGAGATCACATCTCCTGCCTCCCAATGGGATAAGAGTCTAATATCATAATTAAGCTGATTTGAAGGGAATAAAGAAAATGCTATTTCCTGTGTACCTGAGTTACAGAACATTTATTCATACCCACTAAAGCATAAAAATCATAGCTGGGAATTGGCAAACCAAGGCTCTTTAAGAGCTTAATATAGTAATAAAAACTTAAATATTTTGAGAACATTTGTTACCGTTTTCATGTGTAACTTTATATAAGGCCATATGAGGTCTGTGTGGAGCACTAAGGAAGAGGTGCAGATAATAAAATAAAGGACCTTTTCTCCCAGCTTTCAGGTTTTTGGTCTTTTTTTAATAAAACCCACACAATCAGATTGTGAAGTTAAATTAGCAATGAAGTTTCATTTATGCAGGCTCCCAGCTGTGCTGTGATGTTTGCACACTTTCTAGGAAGTGACTAATTATAATTAGTGCTTAAGTACAAAAGAGGTGCAGTCATTAGAAGAAAAAGAAAAATAAATCTGACGTCTTTAGACCTTGGTCTCACTGCACTGGCGTTTGCATCCGCCTGGCTGAAGGACAGGAGAGAAGTGTCTGCTGGTTTCCACATTACATGTGATAAGTTGGATTTAGATGACCGTGGAGCAAGCGAGGACCCTGACAGAATAATTCCCAGCACCAAGGACCAGATGCCAGCTGGTTACCTGGCCAGGAAAGCCGTGCTGGGTAGAAAGAAAGAGCAAGCCGCCAGCGGGACTGGGCCCTGGCCCTCAGTCTTTGTCATTCTCTGGGCCTCCATGTCCTGATCTGCAGAATGGGCTAATGCCTGCCCTTTGAGAAGCTTTTTGAATTTTTTCCCTAGGACAATAGCTACTATTTTTTGAATCCTTATAAGGTGCTGGCCCCGGGCTGGATCCTGTGGATTTGGGTGTAAAGGGGAAATATGCAACTGCCCTCCCACCTCCCGCAGCCCCCGCATTTACCTGATTGTGGTGGAGTCCCCGCGGTCTCCCTCTCTAGCCCTTCTCTAGGCACCTCTGTGCCTTCTAGTATGGTTTTTGCATCCCCACCACCCACCCTAGTGTCTGCACAAAGTAGACAGCCGATCAATATGACCGGGAAGAAGGAAGGGGGCCCCTCGCCTTACACTGAGCGCACATTATTTGAATGTGTGCGTCTTGCCTCAACTTCACCATGAGCCCTCTGAAGACGAGGAGTGCCTGGTATTTACTGAATTCCCCCGCAATCCCGACAATTCCGGGCATGTAATATCGTGTCCCCACGAATGTTGATTGAGCCCCGACCACGTGCCAGGCACTGCGGCCCGTGCGAGGGCACCGCGGCGAACAACGCAGCCACGCACCCCGCCTCACGGGCTTGCGCTGCAAAGAGGCTGAGTGGTGACGATCCCTGGGCTTCCGTTTGGGAGGGGCGTGGGGGATGGGCCGTAATCAGTGCTTGCTGACTTCCCAGACAGAGGGAGGAGCCAGGACTGCAGCCCGCCTCGCGCACCTTGGAAACAGAGGCACAAATTCAGGAGTCACCTCCGCTGCTCCCAGCCTGCTGGGGAGCTCATTATTTACTGGCACTCGATGAGTTTGGGGAATAAAAGCAAAGTCACATCAGCCAGAGCTTCCCCACCTCTTACCAAACAGGTTCACTGCATTCCCTTCTGGTATTTTCCTTGGGCTTTTTGTCAAGGCTTGACTCAGCCATTGCCTTCCTTCAGAATTCTCCACCCAGCTTTGGGCTCTGAATCAGACCCTTGCACATACTTCCTGAGCCTGTATTAATATGCATTGTGCCAACCTCTGCTCCTGCAAAGAATGCGCCGCCTGCCAGGTTTTTCTTCTCTGAACTGCAGCTTTTGTGACAAAGGCGTTTGTAACGTTGGAAGGAGGCCCAAGAGCAGATGCTCAGACGCTGGAGGCTGGACAGGGGCCTCGTTCTATAGTGGACATCTATTGGGGAATTTGGGGTGTCCCCAGCTCCCCTCCTTCATTTGATAACTGTTCCTCCAGTTTTGGGGAGCACCGCTCCTTGGCTAGAAGTCATGTTCCATCATCTGTGGTCTCTGGGATTGTTGACACCTCACCTAAGAAGGACCAATGAAAGGGCAGGTTTCTCCTGGCCAGGGCAATTGGTTCAGTGCTGCACACATGCCCTAGGGAAACAGGAACTCTTCAGCTTCTTTCTGGCTGGGCACATATTAGGAGGAACGTGGAGCTGCTGGTGGCCAGCTGCCCCACCAGGGGGAGAATAGAGCCCACACAGAGAGAGCAGCTAAGATGCAGACAGAGAGAGATGCTAAGGCCTTTGAGACCCCCTGTGGTAGAAGGCCTGGAGGCCAGCTCCATCCATCCCCTCCTAAACTATTCAAAACAATTTCATCTACCCCCACCCCAGGTTTCCTTCCCTTAAATTAGTTTGAATTGGGCTTCTGTTACTTGCAAGGACAGAATTCTGATCATTACAGATTAACTCAGCTCTCTCCCCCATAGCTATAGTATTATCAGATATTAGAAATGGATAGTTTTATTCACTTATTCATGTGATCATTCAACAGATATCTACCAAATGCCTACTAATCCAAGACAGTATAAAGTGATTAAGGACAAGCTTAGGAGTCAGAGCACTAAGCTTATATTTTAACCCTGGCTTTACCTCTCTGTGACACTGGGCAAGTAAACTTTCTGAGCCCTAATTTCCTCGTATTTTCATATAGAGGTTAAAATATCAACATCTTTGAAGACGGTGGTTAATAGTATAAATACAAGAATGCTCTTCTTTTACAAAGTGCTAAGAATATGGTGATACACAGGAAAATTACAAACTAATATAGCATATGGACAATAGTTAACAGTAATACTGTAATATTTTTGCAGCAATGGCAAGATGACATTTCAACTCTAAGGGACAGCAATAGGGGGATATAAGGGGATATAGGATTCTTTTTGGAGTAATGAAAACATTCTAAAATTGAGATGATGACATCACAACTCTGTGATGAAAATGAGAGCCAATGAGTGTACACTTTGAATGTTTGTACAAAGCATGGGACTGTATAACACAGGGAATCAAGTGGTGGAAGATGGACTGTGGTTATCAGGACAAATATGAGAATGTTTTCTCATGAATGACAACAAATATATAATACTAACATAGGATGTTAGTAATTGGGGGGGGAGATACACTAAATATAAGAGATGGGCTATAGTTAGCAGTATTCTTTTGAAGATGCTCTTTCATAGTTTATAACAAATGTTTCAAAACAATGCAAGGTGTCAGTGGTGGGGAGATACATGGGAACCTTATATGATGATATGCATGTTTGTTTTGTAAATTCACAACTTTTACTATACACGTATTGTTTATGTGTGTTCATGTATAAATAAAATTTTATTTTAAAAAATATCTACATCCTCTGGCCATTGTGCAAATTAAATAACCTATTGTAACATGTTCAGCATTGAGCCTGAAATATTCTAGGTGCTCACAGAACAATAGCTGTAAAATGTATATATCATGTACCATAGAAAGATGAGGGGAGCTCTCTTAGGACTCATTGAATCCTTACTTTTCTCAGATTCATCAAACACCCTTAAAGAATCAAAGAATTTAGATCTATTACTTGGAAGGAGTTTTTGGGCACAGCGTCTGCCATTCATTTAAATTTGGCTAGCAAAAAGCAGGGTCATCAGTGCTTTAGAATCCTCCTAAACAATACCAATTAGTTTGAATCTGCTCAAGCAACAGAAACCCCACGTTGCAGTGGCTTAAGCACATAGGGTTTTACTTTAACCAAATGTTGTAGGAAGGCAGTCCAGGCTGGTATGGGGACTCAGCAATGGCATCAATGGCATCAGAGACCTTGGATCCTCCCATCTGTCTGCTCTGCCATCCATAGATGTGACTTTTATCCTCATGGTCACAGGATGGCTGCTACATTTCTAACCATCACATTTACATTCCAGGCTGGGAGAAGAAGGGGGAAGCAGGAAGAGGTATTGCCTATATCAGAAAACAAAAAGCTTTCCCAGTAAAAGCTTAAACATCCTATGTCCAAATCTAGCTACAGGAAGTCTAGGGAAGTTAATATTTTTACCTGTGTACATTGCCACCCTGAAGATTATTTTGTAAGGAAGACAGAGAATGGATATTGGGTAAGAAAATAGCAATGTTTGCCTTACCCCTTAACTTCCACTCAGCAGCCATGTCTATCTAAGCCCCGAAGACCTCACCTTGTATCCCCTATCAAACTCTTAATTGCAGACAAATATTAATTAAGTTATTCATTCATTTATTCATTCAACAAATTGTCAGGTGCTGTGCTAAGCAATGTGAGATTACAGAATTAATAAGAAATGGTTTGTGCCCTGAAGGAGCTCTCAGGCTAAAGAAGATACATATTTAAAATCATTGCAACATAAATATGACTGTTATGGAGTGAATTATCCCTCCAAAAATATGTTCAAGTCCTAACCCCTGTGATCCTAATGGAAATAGGATCCTTGAAGATGTTATTAATGTTATTAATGTTAGGTCCTAATCCAATGTGACTTGTGTCCTCATAAGGAGAGGAAATTTGGATTCAAAGACAGACAGAGAGAGGAGACAGCCATGTGATGGAGGCAGACATTGAGTTATGCCACAAGCCAAAGAATGCCATGGATTGCTGGCAAGCCACTACCAGAACCCTGCACACTTCACAGGAAGCATGGCCTGCCAACAACTACAGATTTCAGACTTCCAGCCTCAGAACTGTGAAACAATAAATTCCTGTCATTTTAAGCCACCAAGGTTGTAGTACAGAAGCCCTAGGAAACTAAGACAATGATGAATGCAGTTTTAGAGGCAGGTTCCTAGAGCCACAGAAGCATAGCCCAGGGAAGGGTAGGTAACTCTGTCTGTGCAGGCAAGTCAGGGAAAGCGTCACAGAGGAGGTGACCTTTGGCCTGAGCCTTGAAAAGTCAGTAAGTTTATTAGTCAGTGTCGGCTCTCCTAGGCTGTGTTAACAAATAAACCCCCAAATCTCAGGCCAATAGCATAATAAAAGTTTGTTTCACATTCGTGCAAAGTTGAACACATCCTCACCTGGTGAGGAGGCCCTCCTGGGTACCTGTCCAACAGGTGGTGACTCGGCACCTAGGCTCTTCATCCGGTGGGCCCCCCTGTCCCCTAGGGCTTCAGAGTTCACCCCAGATTTTCTGAATCCAGCTGGCCACCAAGTGAAGAAAGAGTGTGTGGAAGATTTGCAAACCCAAAGCCTGAATGTGTCACACTTCATTTCTGTTCTCATTCCATTGGTAAGTACTAGTCATCTGGTCCCACCTAGATGCCATGGGTGCTGGGAAACGTGATGCCTGACGGGGCAACAACTCTGCAAGTTGGAAGTGTTACACTAAATTTTTCTTCCAGCTAGCATTTTTCCTACTGGAGGAGTTTGCTAGGCAGAGAAGGGAATAGAAGGCATGTGAGGAAGAGGGAGTGGCTTATGGAAAATCCTAGAAGTATGGGGTATTTGGAGACACATAGAGAAAGTTGCTGTAGTTGGGTTTCAGCTTAGGAGGGAGGTAGGAATAGTATCTAGAAAAAAAGACTGGAAAGTTAGCTATGATGGAATAGAGGAGGGCCTCAAAGGAGCTTGAATTACACGCTAAGAACCTGACTTTTTCTTTAGACACTGGGGAGACATCAGAGGCTTTATATAGGAGCAGGTTTTGGTGGCTGAGTGGGGCATGGACTGGAGGATGCCGTGGTCACATTTTAGAGACAAAAGCAAACGTCTGTGTGAGAAATGATGCAAGTCTGACCTATGGGCAGTGGCCAAAGAGTGGAGTGGACACGGCTTTGGGCGATGTTGTGGAGACAGGGTTGATCACACACGACCGACAATGAAACAAGGAAGGCAAGGGAAGACCCAGCCAAGTAGGGCCTGCACCACTCAAGCAGGAGTCTGGTCTGTGTTCCCACCTCCTTTCCAATGCTGGTGACCTACTATGGGTCTCTAGGAAAACAAGGAACTGCTTTTCCTCTCTTGTCCATTTGGAGCAGACCCATGAAGCCTGGGCACCATCCAATACACTTCTCTTCCCAGCAGGCTATCCCATCCCAGTACACTCTTTGCTCAGTAATTCAATAACAACACAAAAATGATTGGAGTCAAATAGCACAGTGGTTAAGAGTGTGGCTGTAGCCTGAGGCTGCCTGGGGTTGTCTCACAGCTCTTCTAGTTACTAGCTATACGACCCTGGGCAAATTAAAGCCCTTCCATGCTTCAGTTTCCAATGAAGTCAGGCTGTTTATATTACCCACCTATAAGGATGTTGCAATGACGGCATCTTATATAAAGCGCTTAGATCATTGTCTGGCTCTAAGCGCTCAATAAACATTGGCTGCTGTCACTGCTGTTGTTATTATTACTACTGAACACCTACAACCAGACAGGCACTGAGCCAGGCATCACCACCAAGATGAGACTCACGACAGAAAGATTCCCGTGCCTCTCTCCCCATCACCCTTCACTCTTCACTTCAGGACTTCCATCAGACCTGGGCTAGTGGGGCTCCTGCCCTGAGCTCTGCTACTTGAGGCTAAGCATATCACAAACACAAGAAATAAATGTACGGGCTTTGGTTTCTGCGCCAGTGTGTATAGAACTTGAAAGTCATCACTCCCGTCCTAACCACAAGAAAAAAAAAAGCTGAATAAATGGAAAAACAACAATTATTCTTAGAGCTGTCAGAGACTTGAGGTTACAGGGCAAGCTGCTGCCCGAAATCCGGAGAGAGAGACATATAAAAAGAAGGCTACAGCTTACCTGGAGGAGAAGCAGCTCTCTGCTGGAGCCGGTACTGGTAGGGAAACAAGCTGTCATTAATGACTTGCTGGAGGCTCCGTGTGGACTGGCTTGGGAGTTTAAAACTCCAGGGACCCCGGTCTTGGGGGAGAGAGGAGGCCTGCCTTTGTGGGGTGTAACTCCAGGAACCCCAGCAGGTTGGCCCTGTGAAAGCTGGAGGAGAATCCCCTGTGCTTCCAGCAAGGGGAGGAGAAAATTAACCTTTTGAAATAAGCCCAGAATGTTCTGCTCTCCTTTGCTTTCCCTAAAGGAAACTATTTTACCAGAGTTTACCCGACGTGGGGAAGGGAAATACCCAGCGCCAGCCCTCTCTAGCCTTCCTATCCTGCCTAGTGGCGGGGGGAGGGGTGGGGGTACTGAGAAGCACGTGCGAAGGTCACAGGGGCACAGGCTTACCAAGACTGAGACCGAATCACAGTTACAGAACAACCTCCCCTCCCCCCAGGCCACCGCATCAGCAGGGCTCCTGGACTCTAAGAGGAGACGACAACGGTAAGAACAAGGCTCAGGCCTTATGTAAGAAGAAGCCTCTAAGGAAACCCAAAGACATCCGGGATAAAAATAAATTTGAAAAGAAGACACGACCGTGTCTGTCACTCAGATCTGGCATTGAGCTATGGGGTAGCACATACAATAACCCTAAACATCCACACTCAACACTGTTCAGGCTTCAGGTAAAACTTTTCTACATCACCTTATAAAAAGTGGTTGTGTCCAAATGCCGCGAGGGTTGGTAGGCTGTGTGGCAACTGATGTCAGAGACGGACAGTGCCTGGAGAGTGGGAAGGACAAAAAGGATAGAAGTGTTTAAGAGAGACAAAAGACAGAGGAAATGACTAGTTAAATACTTCTCTCAGGTTGCACGAATGCCATACCTACTTGCATAATAAAGCCTCTTTTCCTGGTAGTACCAGTTGCTTTCCCCAGTTCCTGCTTCTCTGCTGTTCCAATTTGAAATTCCAGAGATACTCCTAACTGAGAGTGGTACTTGCAACAGTTGCATGTGGAGACTGAGGGATAGTTTACAATGTTCAACAATTGGTATTATTTTTACATTTGCATAAAATGCATGAAGTGTGATGCCAACTGCTAACATTGGCAACCCCATGGATATTGAACACCACGGTTATAAAAAATTTAATTTGTACCAAATTAGATTTAATTAAAATTTCAAAACATTGAATAACAAGTTCAGTCATTTAAATAATTTTGACTTAAATATTTGATATTCATAAGTATTAATTTGCATTTACCATTAAATTATAATAGATACTTCTCCATAATTTAGAAGAAAATTTGTATTTTCAACACATAAAAATATTTTTAATTTTCAATTTTAATGGGTTTTTCTATTGCTGCATAGCAAATCACCGTAAATATGACACACATTCATTATCTCACGTTTCTGGGGGTCAGGATCCCAGCCATGGCTCAGCGTCTTACCAGGCTGAGTGAAGGTGCTGGCTGGGCTTAGATCCTTACCTGGAGCTTGTGTCCACTTCCAAGCTCTGTGATTGTTGACACTATTTAGTTCCTTGCGGTTGTGGGACTGAGGCCCTTAGCTCCAAGTCTGCTGTACTTGTGGCATATTAGCAGTTAAGACAGGGGGTTGTCAGGGGCTCTTGTAGTATCCTTGAGTATTGGATGTTAGGTGGAGATGTTTAGTCTGCCCAATAGTAGGATTAGGCAGATGTATAACTGACTTAATGACTGTGCCCAAAGGCTATTAATTAATAGACTAACATTTGTCTTTTGAGGAAGGTTTCTAACTCGTCATAGAACTCAATGTGGATGTTATATCTGGACAGTCAGGGCTGGGCTCAGCAGAGAGGTTGCTGTGTTGAATTTCTCAGTGTCTGATGAATGTCAAAGTCATAGACCAGTGTGGTCTGCCAGAGGAGTTGAGAAGGATGCCAGGACCAAGCTACTATGTCTGGAACTCTGCACGAAGACCACAAGTGAGAGTTAAAAAGAGACCACTGAATTTCAAAGTCAGGAAGAAGTCTCTTTAAGTCAGAATAGTTTGTTGATGGAATGGATCCATGTAAATCTAGTATCAGGAGGTTTTCAAGGAGATGTGTTTCTCACAATATCACAAAATAATACTTGCATATCCCAGAAGAAAAAAAAATCATTAGAATTGGAAATGTCATTGACCTGTTAAAATTATATTAAAATGTGAAATGTAAATCAGGGTTCTATTTGTTGCACAAATAGCTAAAATCGCAGAATTCTCAGCAGAAGAGAAAAATTAAAACAAAGAGTATGAACATTAGCTCATAGAAAGCCCTGCCCCATCAAAATTTGCACCAGCCATTTTCTCTGCTCTGCCCTTGTTGGGGGAGATAGGGACGTCCCTGTCAATGACATGTCCACGCAGAGGGTGAATTGCCATTTGGCAGGAAATAGATGCTGTAGATATTTCTAAGAATTGCTGGGGAACCAGATTCACTGAGTTTTAGGGTTTCTTCCAATCCTGATGATCTAGAGTTCTGTAAGGGGAGGCAAGAAATTTTTCAACGAGATTCTAAAACGGAAGAGGAAGAAGCCACGCTTTAAAAAGTCTCTTAGTGTCAACATCTGCTTAACGGCACCACCCTGCTAATGCTCTTTACCCAGGAGAAAACTTCCCCCAGCAACAGCATACTCCCTGCCATTACTGGCTGAGACAAGGCTGTGCTTGTATTCCCACCTCAGTAACATCTATAGTGGGGAGGGGCAGACGGTCATATTGTATTGGCCAGAATGAACATTAAGCCAATGAGAGGTCTTTCTGATGAAACACAGTGTCTGGGTGGTATTAGAATTGAGACTATCGATGAGACGTCTTGGGTACATGCAATACTTTCTCAAAATTCCTCACATTAAGGCCTTTGACCTTTCCTCATGAATAGCAAGTACTAGGTACAAGGGATGGCGGCTTCTATGTCCTTTTACCCATTTTGTTAGAGAATCTTCCCAACCTAATTCTGATAATGTCCAGCATGAGGAACCAGGGTTTTATGCACGGCTGCACACAGTAGGTGCTTAGTAAATAGTGGATACGTGTAGGGTAGGAACCTACTTTCCCCCCTCCTTCATGTTTCCATGTGGAGGGACCACCATTAGAGTAGCACTTCGGCCCCTGGTAGGTGAACCTGCTCAGTTCTCTCCCTCTCCTGCCCCTCCCCGCCCCTTTCCCTCCCTCTTCCCCACTGGCACCAGATGCCTATGAAGCATTCTCATCAGCTCTAAGCAGATCTGTTCTTGCAGGAGAGAACTGGGGAATTAAGTTCAATACTGAGACGTGTTAGCAAGCAATTTGGCCAGATCTAAGCCATGCTTATTGTTTTATCAATAGTAAAACTGACATTTTCATCTCCATTTCCCTGCTTCCTTGGGCTTTCTCTCAATTAATTAGGAACTCAGGCAGGGAACAAGGGTGTCATTTACTAGCTCCCTAAATCCCAAGAGTAGGGTTATTTTACTCACAGACAAGCCTCTCCCAGGTTTGGTCCCCCCACCTCTCCAGCCTCATCCCACGCTACTCCCTGCCCTTTTCTTTATCTTCCAAGAAATCAGGGGACTTATCACTTCTTTCTCACGTCTCGTTGTTTCATGATTTTGTGCTTTTATTTATGTTATTCCTTCTGTCTGCAATACCCGCTTACTCTCACCCCCACCCCTCCGCCCCATCATGGCCTTGCCTGGCTAACATTTACCCACTTGCCTGTCCTTAAAGCCTCATCTCAGAGAGCACCTCATCAGGAAGCCCTTCCTGACTTTACCTTCCCACCACTCTGGGCTCAGTTTGGGCTCTGTTATGGGCTGAATTCTGCTGCCCCCCCTCCCCCTCACCCAAAGATACGTTGACACCCTAAACCTGGTACCTGTGGATATGGCCTTCTTTGGAAATACAGTCTTTTCAGATGTACTCAAGTGACAATGAGGTCATACTGGATTGGAATGGGCTCTAAATCCAATATGACTGGTGTCTTAGAAGAAGAGACATGGACACACAGACACAGAGAGGAGAACACTGGGTGGAGACAGATGCATAGAGAGAAGATGGAGGTGGAGGTTGGAGTGATGCAGCCACAAGTCAAGGAATGCCTGGGGCCACCAGGAGCTGGAGGAGGCCAGGGAGGCTTCTCCTCTGGAGCCTTCAGAGGGAGCCTGGCCCTGCTCACACCTTGATTTTGAGCCTCTGGCCTCCAGAACTGTGAGAGAATACATTTCTGCTGTTTTAAGCCACCCGGTTTGTGCACATGAGCATAACTCACATGAACATACTTACCCTATTATTTTAAACTAGCTCTCAGCAGTAGATTGTGAACTAATTAAGGTGGGCACAAACAACTTTCATCTCTGCGTCCCTCAGTGCCTGGCACACCACCTTTCTCAGAGGACGTGCCCAGAAGATGAGCATCAAAACAGTCCATAAATTAGCCGGCAGTGGGCAGTGCCAAGTCCTGCCCTGGGAAGGGTGTTTACACCAAGCCAGAGGTCAGGAGCAGGATCAAGTTTTAGCCAAGGAGACTGGGCCAAGCGTTTAGTCTCTGGGGCAAGGCCAGGCCGAAAAATGACAGTGCAAGAGGAGGTAAAAACAAACAGGCAGGAGGAAGGAGAGCCTGAAGGGTGCTGTGCAAGGAATGGTCAGGACCATGGTTCAGAACTAAGGCTGAGAAGGCAGCTGAGCCCTGGCACTCACTTGTTGTGGGGTGCCAGATGCATGGTCAAGGGACCAATGCTTAAGGCCGCAGGCAAGGATTTAGTGACAGCGGGGTTCAAGGGAAAATCAGAGCAGTGACCAGAAGAGCATGTGGGGTCTAGTCCCAGTTCTGCTCCTAAATATATGGGTGACCTTGGAAAGCCACTTCTTTTTCCTGGGGGAGAGCTTCCTGGTCTATAAACCTGAACTGATGTTCCCTTCTAAGTTCCCTTCCAGCTCCAAATATCATGTTTTGCCAGCTGCTCTTCCACAGTATGAGCAGAGAGAATTCTTTTATTACACAAATAATGAAACATTCTAGTACGTAAATAATATGATACTTAGCCTCCATTTTATTCTTTATATTCATTCAAAAAAAAAAAAGTACTACCTCCATTTCGACTTCAGATCTCTTTCTGAAATTAAGATCGGTCTAACTTATATTCGAGGCTCGCTTCAACTCTCAATGTTTGTTGTGCTGTAATTCTCTCTGTTCATCGAGCACCCGCTCTCTGTCCCTCTCTGAGCCTGGCGCCGTGACCCCTTTGTTCTGAATGAATATAATCTAGTTGGAACAGCAGCAACACTAACTCCTTCCAAGTGATTGAGAAAAAAACCCAAGTTATTGTGTAATTTAGAGCTAAATTGTGTGTTATAGACTATAAGGAATTGTGAGAAATGAGGGAGATAAAGAGGAGTCAAAGATATCAGGGAAGATTCCTGGAGAAGCGAATCTGCAATGGTGAATAGGAAGTACATAGAAAGGATGGATGGATGGATGGATGGATGGAGTAGGAAATTCTTAATGAGAGGTCTAGGTCAAACAAAATTAAAAATCTAAAAGTAATCATAAATTTGTACAGGTATCATTCTGGAAACCTGCTCTGGCAGAGTAAGGAGAGGCAAAAGAGATGGAGGCTAATTTTCGTTGTGTTCCTACTGTGTGCTAGGTGCTTATAGCTGCTATGTGGGGGGAATGCCTACTCCTGTGCTCCTAGGAACCATCCTCATCCACAGCTAAAGGGATGGGCCTGGTGGCCTTGTTTCTATTATATAACCTTCCCACATCCTGGTCACAGATAATTGGACCAGGAGTGGAGCCTGGATTTAAATTCAGTTGATATAGTTCATCTCTCAGAAATATGGCATTGAGGCATAGAAAATCCGAACAGGAGGGCTTGTAGTGGATAGACTGGGATCTAGAAAGGTCTAGAGAAGGAGGGATAGTGAGAAGCAGAGCTTAAGAAAGCAGAGGAGGCCAGTCTGCAGAGAGCAAAGAGGGCAGAAGAGGGAAAGATGGAGATACCGAGACAGGGATTTGGAAGCTCCTGGGAAATGGAGTGTGTACTTGGATTCTGAAAATCTGTTCCTGGTTTCTCCCCCAAAAGCACTCTATTTCATTTCTTATTCCTTGATTTCAGCTGAACTAGTTTAAGTGGTATCCTGACCCTTATGATGAAAAGAGCCTTGGTCAGGGCAGTCCGTTCACAAACATTTTTCTGTGTTAATCTCAGAGCAATTCAATAAGATAGGTAATGTTTTCACATTATTGATGTGGATGTCAAGGCTTAGAGAGGCAATGTGACCTCCCCAGTACCAGCCGGTCAGCTGGTTGAGCTGGGATTCAAACCCCAGTCTGTCTGGCTCCATAAACCTTCCACTTCACCACACACCTCCCTAGGGGAACTCTGTCAGTGTCTGCGCCAACAGCTGATCCTGAGAGCACTTTCCCTGCAATTTGCACAAGACATCAGCACTCCGAGGATTATCCTGTGGCTATTCATGGGCCAATGCAAGAACCTACAGTACTTCTGAGATTCTCCTCTAGAGGCTTAGGCCCAGAAAGCTTATTTTAAAAATGCCAAGTCAGTATTTGTGAGAGGTCAGGCACTGTACTTGTGATTCTTATCGAGTCATACTTAAAGCAATTTTGTCTGCAGAAAATGTCCAGAGTCTAATAAATAAAGGGAAGCTGGTCAAAATTAGTGGAATTTTTCCAAACCAAGAAAATTAAGAATTTCTTTAATTTGGGTATCCGATAAGTAAATCATTCATTCTAAGAAATGTTTATTGAGTGATTCCATGCCTAATTCTTCTTCTTCTTTTTTTTTTGCACAGTCCTATGTGTTTTTTTAAATTTCTGTTCTAGTAACATATATACAACCTAAATTTCCCCCTTCTAACCACATTCCAATATACAATTCAGCACTGCTAATTACATTCACAATGTTGTGTTACCATCACCATGATCCATTACCAAAACTTAACAACCAACCAAAACAGAAACTGTGAAATTTAAGCACTGATCCCACAATCCCTCCCTCACCCTGATCCCTGATAACCTACATTCTGGATTTTGACTCTATGAGTTTGCTTATTCTAATTATTTCATTTCAAATAACAAAACAAAATTTTTTAAAAAGACAAAAAAAAACAACCAAAAAATTATTTCATTTCAGTGAGATCATACAATATTTGTCCTTTTGTGTCTGGATTATTTCACTCACATGATGTCTTCAACCATGCCTAATGGTTATATTTTAATAACTCATTAGAACAAATATACCTTCTCCATCCCCTCTATGCTGGCTGAAAGCGTCGCTGAAGTCCTTTCCAATTTGAAGATCCATAATTCCAAACTCTTTACTCTCTTTAGATAGAAGCACTGGGTCAGCCAGGTTTCATCCCCTTTTCACTGTTATTCAAAGCACATGCCTTGTATCTTCAAACACTAGCATCGACAAGATGCCCAGACTATGAGAAGCAACTAAGGGAATAGCAGATTCATATATTAGTCAAATATTTATTGAACACGTACTACATCAAGCCCTGGGACTATAGTAGTGAAAAAACCAAAATCTCCACAACCAAGGTGTTTCTATCCTGATGGAGGATTTGTGTTTCCCACCTCACACTTAGTACAGGATGTATGCTCACTATGAGGAATTCCATAAATCCATAGAGGGAAAATGTAGATTGGTGGTTGCCAGGGGTTGGGGAGAGGGGGAAATGGGGAGAAACTGCTTTATCTGCAAGGAGTTTTACTTTGGAGTGATGGAAATGTTTTGGAACTAGATAGGGGTGGTGGTTGTACAACATTGTGAATGGACGAAACGCCACCGAATTGTTCATGGTAAAATGGTTAATTTTTTATTATGTGAATTTCACCTCAATAAATTATTTTTTCAATCTCTCTCCCTCTCTCCGTCCTGAAAGTGTATATTTGGTTCTTTATACGGAAATGCAGTACTTCCCTTAAACCCTTCCCTGGGCCCTGAACTTCAGTGGGTCCAGGTCTAACCCTCCTACAAGGGCTCCATGAGGCTAAGGGTCATATCCACTTGGAGCCTGGACCACCCCTCCTAGACCATGCCCTTGGCATCCGTGACTCCATATTCCCTACTCCAATGGCCAAGAGCCTGTTCCCAGGGTCTGTGTAGCCTCCTTCCCCAGATGTGGCCTCCCAAAGATGGACCACATTGCCAATCTATGTACCCCATGGGGCCACTGTTTGCGGGGGGTGTGGAAGGTCCTTGCATGTGCAGGCTGGGAGGGCCACATGTGACCCCTTGCAGAGAGCCAGACATGGGAAGGAAAGCAGGGTGGCCCTCGGGCTAGGAGCTAGGGGCTCTTTCTCCGCAGGCTGTCACTTTATAGTTCTGCATTTGGTGGGAACCGAGAATTCTAAATTCAAATCTGGCTTTCTCAGGCATTATAAAGGCATGTTTGACAAAGCAGGAGGATAGAACATATTTTATTTAACAGTCTATAAGCCCTCATTTAGGAATTTTAAATATTTATATAAATATTATTTTCACTTCCATTTGTACTCTTGTCCTGAGTCCCACAAATGTTAGGGGAGAGTCTAAGGATATACACATATGATATGAATCCATCCAAGCTAATTTGGTTCCCAACAGCTTTCCTTTCACCAGTCCCTAATAATAATATTATTACTATCAATAATGGCTGACCTATTGAAAAATAGAACTCTTACTGAAGCATAAAATACATAAAACTCTTCTGGAGTTAACACACATAAGTGCACAAGCACAAAGTAAACACACCCAAGTAATGGCTAACTAGATCAAGACATAGAACATATCAGCATCTCTTTTGTTCCCATTCTCATAACTACTTGCTCCATCTTTCTCTAAGGTAACTGACATGCTGTCCTACTTTTGCCTATTTTTGAACTTTATGTAGATGGAATTATACCATACATGTTACTTTATATTTTATATCTGGCTTCTTTCCCTCAATATTATGTTTATGACAATCGTCCATGTTATTGCATGTAGAACTAGCTCATTTGTTTTCATGGCTATATGGTAGGTAGTCCATTGAATGAATATACTGTTTTTCATTTACTCATTCTATTGCTGATGGACATTTGGGTTGTTTAATTTGGAGCTACTAAGAATAATGCTGCTACAACCATTTTTGTACATATCTTTGCTGCCCATATTTACTTATTTATGTTAGTTTCATATTGCTAGGAGTAGAATTGCAGTGTCATAGGGTATGGATACATTCTGCTTTACTAAATAATCCAAAAAGTTTCCCAAAGGGATTGGACCAATTTCCAACCTCCACCAGCAATATATGAGAGTTCTAGTTGCTCCATATTCTTGCCAACTACTTCATGTAGTCTTTTCCGTTTTAGCCCTTCTGGTAGGTATATAGGATATCTTATTGTGGTTTTAATTTGCAGTTCATTTGTGAGTAGTATTGTTTACATTACTAGTCCATTAATCATTTGGATATTCTCCCCTTTTGTAAAGTGTCCACTTAAAAAATTGGGGTCTGCCTTTGTCTTCTTGATTTGCAGTTCTTTATGTATTCAAGATATAAGTCGTTTACTGATTATATTTAATACAAGTATCTTCTCCTGCTCTTTGGCTTGCATTTCACTCTCTTGCTAGTGTCTTTGGATGAATAAAAAATCTGCATTGTAGTCCAATTTATTAATCTTTTCCCTTATGGTTAATGCTTTTTGCATCCTGTTAAAGAAATCTTTGCCCATGAAAAGCATAAAGCACAGGAAGTCACGAAGATATTGTCCTATGTTTTCTCCTAAAGCTTTATTGTTTCATCTTTTACATTTAGATCTATAATACACCTATTATTGATTTTTGTGTGAGAGAAGTCAAGATTTTCATATGTATAATGACGTGGCACACCCATTTATTGAAAATACCTTCCTTTCTCCACTGCTCTGCAGTACCAACTTTATCATAAATTATTCAAAGAAATGTGGATCTGTTTCTGGATGCTTTTCTCTTTTTCATTAGTCCATTTATCTATCTTCATGCCACTAGCACGTGTCTTAATTACTGTGGCTTTATAAGTGTTGATATCAGTTTTGTTCCTCTTTAAGATACAAGCTGTGCTAGGCATTTGGCTATGCTGAACACTACATTTCCAGGTAAATTTTAGAATTCATTTGTCAAATTCTAGGAAAAACTTTCTGAGATTTGGATTGGCATTGCATGGACCCTATACAGCAATTTTGGGAGAATTAACATCTTTATAATATTGAGTTTTTCAATCCACAAATACGTTATACCTCTATTGGGGTCTTTACTTTATCTCAATATGATTTGTACTTTTCAATGTAGAAGTCTTACACTACTTTCATTCAATTTATTGATAAGTATTTGGTATATTTTGGTGCCATTGTACATGGAATTTTTTAAAATTTCATATTTTAATTGATTATTTGTAGTATACAGAAATATAGTTTATATATAATATATCTATCCACCTACCTTGCTAAATTCATTTGTTAATTCTAAGAGATTATCTTTAGATGCTTGCAGAATTTCTATGTTCACAACTTTGTCATCTATGAATAATGGCAGTTTAATTTCTTTCTTTCCAATTCTTATACTTTGATTTCTCTTTTTCCTTCTTCTTCTTTTTTTTTACTGGCTAGGATGTCTAGTACATTGTCAAAGTAGAGTAGAGATAGTAAGTATTCTTGTCACATTGCTGATCTCAGGGAGAAAACTGAATATTTCACCATTAAGTATGATGTTTGTTGAGGGTTTTTTGTAGATACTCTTTATCAGCTTAAGGATGTTAATTTCCATGTATATTGAGTCCCAGTTCTTCACTTCCCTGTGTTAGAATTATACATTTATACCATTACCATTGTGTCGTGGTGAACAGAGTGTATTTCCCCTGTCTTGAATTTGGGTGTGGCCATGTGGGATGCTTTGACCAATGGGATATTGGTGAATGTGACACAGAGACTTGAAATGTGCTTGTGTGGTTGGGTTACTTTCCTGTACTTCTGCCATTGCCACGGGAAGAACAAACCTTGGGAGCCTGAGCCATAAAACGTCACAAGTGGGGCAGAGACACCTCAGCCAAGCCACGGACCCATACGTTAAAGCATAGCTGCCCTGGTCCACCTTTAGATGTATGCACAACAAATAAGTGATTATTTGTTGCACTAAAATATTATGGCTGTTTGTCACATAGCAATAGTTGAATAATAATACATCTTCTATCTCTAGTTTGCTAAGGGTCTTTAAGGTGAATAGCCATACAGAGGCAGATTTGTAGTGACACTAATAAGGTTTAACCTTCAAGGCCCCTCACTTCCACGGGCCCTTTCCCATGCCCTGGGAGAGATCCTGGAAATGCATTCACATAATTTACATAAATGCATACACATTTTGCAATTTTTATTAATTTGCAAAAGATATATTTACCTAAATCAGTTAAGATCAGTGTCTCTTTCCACTCCAACTTCCCATCTTTGTATATCCCTTTATGTCAAGTAGACTTGAAGTGGTCGTGCTCATTTTGTGGATCTAACTGTAGGAAACTTGAATTGGGAATAATACATTTAGTTTGTATTTAGTGTTCATCCAGCCTCCAATTATGTTCGTAAAACCTAAAGGATTTATAATATATTTCCCTTTTTATTCCTAAAATTTATCTTTTTTCTTCTTATTTACAAGCTATTGATTTTATCAGTCTTTCCAAAGAAATAACTTTTGGTTTTGTTGATTATTGCTATTGTACATTTGTTTTGTAAT
>JAQZBX010040633.1:0-13762 GCA_029593785.1 Cabassous unicinctus | reverse complement strand
CAGCATTTTGTGGTCCCAGTTTGGGCCAGGAGCGCGCAATCAGATTTTGGACAGGGAGCCTGGTGCTACCTGGTATGAACAGGGTGGGAGGGGCTCGTTGCTGATGGCTCCCAGTGAAAGTGAAATCTTCACGGGAGACAGAGACACTAACCCCCTCCAGGTGGTGTTGGCCATCCTTCCCCATGATCCCATGACTCAGCCTTGCACTTGTCAGGCTGTCTTGTCATTTTTCCTGGACTCTCACTGGATGGTGGGCTCCTCAGGGATTGTGGGCTTGGCCTCCTTATCTCAGTGCGCTGCAGCAGTGGTCCTCAATTGCTGTCATCCCCTACAGTAATAGAGCCCCGTTTTTAGCTAGATCCATGGCCCATCTAAGTAATGTCCCAGTCTCCTTTGCAGCTAGGGGCGGCCAAATGACGAAGTTCTGACCAGTGCATCAGAATGGAAGTGGCATGAGCAACTTCTGGTCCTGCCTTGCCGGGGAAGGGGCGTGCCCTCTCCTTCTATCCCTCTCTTCATGCTGGCTGGAGTGTGGACATGGTGGCATGTCCTGTTGGACCACATGAAAGGGTGACTCCCTGCATGAGGCAATTTTATAAAATCTCCTAATATTTACAGAAATCTCCTGTCGGTTCTGTTTCCCTAGAGAACCCTGACTAATGCATACAGTATTTCAAATGTTTTCTTTTAATAATATGTACTTTGCCAACAGAGCAGAATTTCTCTTAGCATATGATAAAATTCACCATATTTTTCCTCTTTAAAAAAAGGGGGGAGTGGGTGACTCTCTAGAAATGGCAGAGCCTCTAGATAGAAAAAGCTGGGGACCCTGACATCACGAAGCTGCCACATCAGCTTCGAACTGCTTGCCCTAGAAAAGCAATGAAATTTCTATTCTCTTTACACATTCCTGCAGCCTAATATAATCTACACTGATAGCCATGCTTAACCTGCTGCTCAATAAATCCCAGTTGAATTATTTAATCCATTTCCAGAAGAGAAACCCTCGATTCCAGCACTTACAAAAGCAACTGTCTGCATATTCCCCCTCGCACTTCTCTACATGCAGTTGATACTTTTAATAGAGGTATAATTAGAGCAGAAATTTAATACAAAATTATTAATTATTTATAATTAAATAATTATAAATTATTTATAATTTATATATAAATTATATAATTAAATATAATTAAATTATATTTAAATAATTAAATATTATTTAATTATATTTAAACATTATTAAATAAATAATATTTCTTATAATTACATAATAAACATTTTCCATGTTAAGGTATATCATCATTTTAAATGGGTGTGTAATCTTCCATCAAAGAGACCACCCTTAATTCACCTCCCCTTTCCCTTGTTGTTTGACATATAAATTTTCCCCCATTTTTCTTAATTACAGAGAATACTGCAAAGAAGTTACTGATGTTCTCTAGTTTTTTGCCTCTACTTTTTCATTATTTCCTTGAGAGTGAGATTATTGCCTTTCTAATCTCCTAGGAGAACATCTCTACTTTCACCAGCCGCTCTTAAGCTTTATAATTTCCAGTGAAACTCTGGACAGTGGTCGTGATGAGACTGATCATGACAACAGCAATGGCTGCCCATTACTGACCACTGACTATGTAACTGGGCTGTGCCGGGCACTTTTCAGTGCATCTCTCTGCATATTTTATCGAGCACTTGCTACATGGCAGGCATGGGGACTGGTGGTTTAAAAGTGCAGCTCCTAGAGTCAGACTCTAGGATTCAAATCTCAGCAAAACTGCTTCTTCACTGTGAGGCCTCGGATGGACTACTTAACCTCCCTGTAAAATGGGGGTAGTAGCACTCTCCACATAGGGATGCTGTGAGGATTAAATGAGACACCAGTAATAGCTGGTGTTCCTTGAGTGCTTACGGTGCCAAGTGCCGAAAGGCTTTGTGTGAATGGCCTCATTTAGTCCTTGTCAGAACTCAGCAGGTAAGTGTTTTCCTGTCCCCATTTTGTAGCCGAGGTACAGCCAAGCACCTGGGACAAAGTCCCATGCATCCTACCAGTATGGCCTGAGCGAATTTCACATGGGTCTGTCTGACCTCAAAGCCCCAGATTCCTTCTGGAAAGATTCTTATCTTTACTGAACGCATTAAGACAAAGCCAGGGCTTCAAAAGGCCAAGGGCTCCCCTTGCCACCCCCCACCCCCATCCAGCAGCCTGCAGCCTTCTTTCAGGCACTCTCCTTTCCACAATCACCATTGCAGCATGGAATGGCCCAGAGCTGAGTAGGTACAAGAACTGGTTATCAAATGTTTCACAACAATGTAGAGTTTTGGTGGAGAGATGTTGTATGGGAATTCTGCATATTATGCATAATTGTTTTGTAAGCTCACAACTTCTCTAATAAAAAATATATATTAAAAAAAAAAAAGATGAACCCACACACACAAAAAGAACTGGTTATCAAGCACTTCCTTGGGTCAGATCCTGTGCTCAGTGCTTTGTGTCATTATCCCATTTAATCTTCCCCACAATCCTAGAAACATGAGCACTATTATCCCCATTTTACAGGTGAGGGATGCAGACCCAGAAAGGCTTAGAATAGACCACAGGTCTGTAGCATTCAACAGCTGAGACAGTCTAGTACCTGCTGTCCTCACTCACAGCTGCCTGGGGGAAGGCCGAGCTGGAATGATCCCCAAGGGCAGCCAGGCAGAGGGCCCCAGCACAGCGCCCACCAGGGCCTCCTGGCCTCCCACTGCTCAAGGCACGCGGTGCCAGGGTCTAAGATGGAGCTGGTGGATGCGCTTTCTGCGCCACCCCTGAAATAGCCCAGCTCCCCGGCTCCGGCTCAGGGAGGCAGCAGGCGGATCCCAGAATAGCTCTTTCCTACTGCAAGGTGACCTAGTTAGCAGGTTGCTCTTGTCATGTGAGGCTGGCTGAGCAAGACATTCACCTGCCTCTACCCTGAGGAAGCCTGATCCAGCGCCCCCCTCTCCACCTTCCCCAGGTGCTGCTCCAGATTCTCTCCCTGGTCACTCAGCCAAGAAGTCTGGGGCATGGATAATAATACGCACTGAGGGTGGCGCTTCCTGGCCTCAAAGCATGTTCAAAAACATCGTCTCGCTTCATTCTCACGGCAGGCTGGGGAGGGAGGACTTACCACCCTCCCAAGTCACAGCAGAGGAAATTAAGGCCCTGAGAGGGTAAGCAACGCAAGCTAGGACACACAGCAAGGTCCAGAACCTGAACCCAGGCTCTTGACGCCAAGACCAGGGCCTTGAGCTTGGTTAGGTGCTCCTCTCTGAGGAACTAAGCTTCCTCAACTATCCACTGCCTAGGAGCCATCACACAGGTGCCTGGTTTCAGAAGGGGGTTGCAGAGGTGGAGATCAAGGACTTTGACATCCAGTGGACTCAGGTTGGGACTGGCGTTTGAGTTTCAGCATTTCTCAGCTCTGAAAGCTCAGGCAAGTTGCTTTACCTCAGTTTCTGCATCTGTAAAATGGGAGTGGTCCTGCACCTGCCTCCTAGGGCTGCTATGAGGATTGAATGAGATAGTGCCTGAAAAGTGCCCGGCAGGTTCCTTTCACTTTGCATGTCCTCTTGTTGTTGTTTATTATTATCATTGACTTCCCAAATTTAACCAAAAAAGGAAAAGTTTAACATTGCCTGGTGTCTAGGAGAAATAGTCATATTCACAATGATAAAACCCTAGGATCTGGCAACTTTTCCCAAAGCATTTGGGCCCTGGTTCTGCTAGATGGCTGGGTGGCTCCCTCTGTTAAGGGTGTTGGTTACAGCTGGGTCTCTCCCTGACTCTCAGGCCAGGAACCCGTAGCAGGAGGACAGTGAGATGTGGGGGCAGGGGGTGGGGGCTCCCTGTCCAGGCTGTCACCCTCATAGGTTTGCTGAAGCATGTGCCCATTCACTCGTGAAGGACACATCACGCTGGCAGAGAACACAGAGAAGGGAAGGGTGCGTGCCCCGATGGTCCCTGGGAGCAGCAGGTCGTTGCTGAAGAGAAGATGGAGAAGGTGGAACCAAGGTACCTAACAGCCTACAGAAGTGACTGTAGGCCAGCAAGAACAGAGCCGGAGTCGTGGGGTCAGGCGCTGCCCATTCCAATCCCGCCTCCACCACTTCTTACATGTGAGGCCACCAGCAAATGGCTTAACCTTCCAGAGCCTTGGTTTACCCATCTGTAAAGAGTGGCCATAATAGGAACCTCATGGGGACATGGTGAGAGTGGGATGATCAGGCACACAGTGGGAGCTGATGCAATGTCTGAGAACCTGAATTTGAACAGATAAGGCCACTGAGCTCCAAGAGCTGAGGTGCCGTCTTTGGAATCCAGAGGGGAGATTGCAGTGGCCTGGAGTAAGACAGTGGAAGGCTTTCTGCTGATGGTGAGCCTGGAGCTGGGTCCAGAAATCTAAGTCTAAGTCCATGGGGAGGCTTGGGGGCGGTGGAGGGCCTGTGGGTTGGCCCAGCCAGGCCAAAGCCTGGAGGCAGGAATGGGAACAGCTCATGGGCTGAACAGCAGCTTCCTATCGCACTAGCAGAAAGCAGAAACTGTGCTACGGCCCGCCCTCCGTGACCTCAATTCCCACCACTTCCCGTCACTGCCCCCTCCAGCCTCAGTGACTGCCTCGCTACCATCCTCTCCACCACTCCTTGTAATGAAATGGCTTGTGTCACCACAAAGACATGTTCAAGCCCTAACCCCTGGCCCATGAATGTGCTCCTATTTGGAAATAGGATCTTTGAAGAGGTTATTAGTTAAGACAAAGCCAAACTGGATGAGGGTGGGCCCTAATCCAATCTGACCCGGTGTCCTTATGAGAAGAGGAAACTGGAGACACATGGAGAGAAGACGGCCACATATCAGAGGCAGAGCTTGAGTTATGCCACAGACGGCTGGCAAGCCACCACCAGAAGAAAGTGTGGCCCTGCTTCCCAAACTGCGGCGATGGCTTGCCGTTGTTGTAAGCCTTGGTTACGGCAGCCTCAGTCAACTAAGGCATTCCCCTCCTTGACTCGTTTGATTTTCCCCCGAGTTCTTGTTGCACTTTTTGATACTAGATTATTCCTTCATGTGTGTACATGTTAATTGTCTGTCTACCCCGAAGAGACTGGAAGATCCTTGGGAAGGAGGGGACTCTGTCTGGTTCATTCACTGGTCCTGGAGCAATGCCAGCACCTAGTATGTGCTTGATAAGTAGGAATACAGGAGGTGGCTGAATATACAGTGGCAAGTCCAGGCCGGCAGAAGGAGGGGTTCATACAGGAGGCTTTTCGTGAGTTGAGGCCAAACTGGGGAGGACTAGAAAGTCCAGGCTAAGGCGTTTGGGTGACTATTTCCAAGAAGAACCAACAGAACTTGGGACCAACCAGGTATTGGGGTTGAGTCACAGGTGACACGTTTCAGGCCTGGGCGACTGGCAAGGGCATAGTTTCGTTGGCAGAAATCAGTTATTTGTTCTTCAAGACTTTTATGTGTCTCTTCTGGGCCAAGTTCCAGGTTGGGCACAGGAGTACGGATATGAATAAGCCACATTCCCTCCCCTCAACAAGCTCCCATTCCAGTGGGGAGTCACGGCTCAAGGAACATTCAAGCACAACATTGAAAAGTGCGGGGGATTTTAACAGGGAAATCTGGGGCAGGACCTCCCATGAGTAATGACAAGGTGACCAGGGTGATAAGAAAGGGTGAAAAGGGTTGGGAAATGGCAGAGAGGAGAGAGAAGATGACATCAGGATGTGGAGGTGTCCTTGGGGAGCTGGAGAGGTGCTCTGTGTTTTGTGTCTTCCTTCGGTCCCCAGAGAAGGGAGTGGAAGGCTACTCCCTACCTGAATACCTCTCCTGTGGGCAAGGACGCAGAGAGAAGGAGACGGACACGCTCAACAAAGGGGCATTCTTCTAGCCATGACGGCAATCAATAGACACTTGTTTGCCCTGCTCTCCAGGGAGCAGCCAGGTATGCTGGCGAGGGAGCCGGGGCAGCAGACTGGGAACACCGGGTCCCCGGCTGTGCCAGCCTGGAGCATTGTTCTGGACCCCAGGGCAGCCAAACCCAGGGCTCGGAGCACCCAGGCCCACGGTTCCTTGGGAAGGAACTAGGCCATGCTCCTGGTCTCTCTGCTTCCAGGTCCTTCCCCCTCCAGCCCTGCCCACAATCAGAAGAGTTCCCAAATTTACACCTGCCTAAGGATTGGCATGCCACGGAGTCCCCACCCAGAAAGTCTTAAAAATGCCTTGAGAGAGCACCCAGGCCCATCTTCCCCCATGCAGATGAGCTCCTGGGGCGCAGAGGCCGTGGCTTGCCCAAGGTCACCTGGTGAGTTTGCCCAGAGCAGCAGCTGCTACTCACCTTCACGAAAAGAGCAGTGATTGGATCAAGAGCAGAAGACCTGAGCCTGAATCCCTGGCTCAGTGAGGTCTCCTAGCTTTAGGGTCCTCATCTGAAAGATGGGAATAATAATACCTTCATCCCCAGGTAGGAGTTTTGGGTGGCTCAAAGGAGACAACGTGTGCAAAAGTGCTTTGGAAACTGCAAGTGTCTGTGCATGTTTGGGACTCTGGAAAGGTCATCCTCGCTGAAGGGCACTGCAGAGAGGGCGAGAGCCTCGATCAGGGTACGCAGTGGCCCAGCGGCACAGCAGGTCTCCAACACAGACCTGACCCCCTCAAAAAGCCCAGCGCTTTAGGGAAAGGACGAGTCACACCTTACATTTACTCAGCAAGCCAGGCTGCCTCGGACACCCCACCTCTCCTGCCCTCTCTTCTCTCCTTGCTCCACCAACATGCACCTTCCATCTCTGATCAATTTTCCTTCTTTCCTACACTGGCTGTTTATTTGAGACTGAAATTTCATAGGGTTGGAAAGAAGTGGTAACGGCTACTGCTATTGAGAGCCCACCATGTGCCAAGCACTTAAGGAACGTGATCCCACAGGATCCCCCCAACAGCCTTATGAGCTAGTCCAGTCACCATCCTGATTTCACAGAGGCAGAAATGAGGTTCAGAGAAATGAATGGACTTGACTGCTGCTATTCAGCTAGAGATTGTCCATGCCTAGAGTGAAAGACAGACCTGCAGACTCATTCCTGGGTCAGCTAATGCAGCTCCTCCCCAATCCAAAGCTTGCCCCTGCCCCAGAGGACCCCTGGGAGCTGCTGCTACACACCTCCAGGAAGGGTGGCTGGGCCACCTCCTGTTTCACAATTGGACAGCTTTGTTTTAAGTTTTTCTTATGTTGAGCCAAAACCCACCCCTAGAGAGTAGAACTGGCTCAGGTTCGGGGTGTATCACTGGATGGACAAAGGGGCAGGAGGATGGGGATAAGTCTGCAGCACAGGCCAGCAAAGCCCACTGAGGGGGCTGGGAGGGCTCAGGGAAGGTGGTCAAGATGACCTTTGTCTGGACCTCTAGTTGCTACAGATGTGCCTGTAATGCTGTCCTCTGCCTCCTGAGGATGGGGCTCTGGGGAAGCCGAAAAGGAGAGAGAAGGACGTGAGGCTGATTCGTCTGTGCTGACAGGTCTCACTTGAAATTCATGCTCTCTCACCCTAAGTGGGCCCTTGGCATGCCCAGCAATCCTACCATGTACCCCTGGGCCAGTCCCTCTCCGCTTCTCCCAGCTAAGTATTTTACTACCTTCTTCTCCCTCCTCAAACTCCAGCCTACCTCCCCATCCTCCCTTGCCTCCTGCTTCTCTAGGAACACATGAGCTTACAGAAAGTAACTGAGACCGTCCCTTCCTGCATGTGTGCCCATATTTTTTGCCTTCCATCCTTGTTGGGGATTTAATCATGACCCCACAAAAGACACGTTCAAATTCTAACCCCTGGTCCTGTGGGTATGAACCCACTTGTAAATAGGACCTTTGAAGATATTACTATTTTAAAATGTGGCCAAACTGAAGGAGGGCTAGCCTCATTCCAATATGGCCAAAGTCCTTTTAAGCCAAGGAAAGTGGACACAGGAGGAGAAGCAAAAAGTCAGCAGAAACCATTGGAGCAGACACAAGGAGAGAGGGATCACCACGTGACAGAGGACTGCTGGAATGCAAGCTCTGCCAATACCTTGATGTTGGGCTTCTACAAAATTCCTACTGTTTGAGCCAATCAGTGTGCAGTATTTGTCATAGCAGCTCTGGCAAACTGAGACCCTCCTGATCCTGAGAATGAAACATCTGAGCTCCTCACCAAGTCTAGCCCCTCTGCATGTGGAGGTCATGTCCATCCCTACTTAGCCAGGGACATCCCTCCAGCAGTCCCTGCCCCCCTTTCCTAAGTCATCTAATTTTCCCCCTTGACTGGATCATTCTCACAAACTTACTAAAAAGTTTTCATTTCTGCCACCTTTAAAAACACAAAGTCTTTATCCCATTCCATGGCACCTATTGTTCTCCCATCCTTTGCAGGCCCACTGGGAGTAGGTTCTCTGCACTTGCTGCCTCTGATCCCCCCCGGCCTCTCCTGGCAGGCATTAGCACCCACCCTTCCTATGAATCTGCCCTTGTCAGGTCACCAGAGGTGACTCTCAGTCCTCCCCCCACCCCAGGCACACCTTCTTCATGTGTCCCCTCACTTCGGCTCCCTCTCGGTCTCCTGTCTGGTTTCTCCTCTACCTGTCATGGGGAACGGGATTGCCAGCTGTGTGGAGGCCTTTCCTCACCCCGCTCGCCACCACAGCACCCACTGCCGAGGAGGGACTGGCCCTATTCCTTGTGATAGACTCCAAGTGGCCCATCAGGGCCACCTCTGCACCAACCATTTATTTGAGAAGGCAGGGCCATGTTAGACTCCATGTGGCAAACAGAGTCACCCTGTTAGGATGTTGCCCTAGAAGGGGCGATTGTCAGCCAGGAAGACAGCCCATTTGGTGCCTGCAAGAGCAGAGCTGGCCCTGGCCCAGGACCTGGGTGTTGGCAGCAGAGATGGGGAGAAGCGAGATGAATTCCAGAGATATTTAAGAAATAGGCACTACCGGACTTGGTGAGGGTTAGAGGAAGGGAGTGAGGTTCAGGGAGAACCTCCTCCCACCAAGTACCAGACCAGACCAGGGTGGGTGATGGGGTCCCAGGGGGAATCACCAGAGTGCTGGCCAGGGGGGCAGCCTCCTTGGGTTCTTGTCTGCTATATGGAACTGAGAACAATCACTCAGCCTCTGGAGGCCTCAATTGCATCCCCAAGATTAGGAACAGTACCACCTGCCTTCCCAGGGCTTGGGGAGGATTGACTGGGATAAAAAGGCTCTGTAACAATGGGAATGATTGTCACTCTTCCTGAAAAAGTGATGGATTTCTCTGATGCCTACAGGAGATCTGTCCTGGAATGACGGGGGTGGGGGTGGGGGCTCTGCCTTGCTGCCAGATCAGTGGGATCCCCTGCCCACCCCAAAAATCCCCCTCCCTTCCTAAAGCCCCTAGCCTCTATAAATAAGGGTTCTTCCAAGTTCTTTTTTTACTTTGTGTCTAGTTTATTTTCTATCACTTAGTATAATGTTTTTAAAATTATTATTATTAATTTATTTAATTAGAGAAGTTAGTTTACAAACCAAAGATATCTAAAATACAGGGTTCCCATATACCACCCCACCACCAATACCTTGCTTTGGTGAAGAGCATTTGCTACTATTGACAATAGCACTTTTAAAAATGAACGTACTATTTTTTACCAGTAGTTATCTTTGTTACAATTGAGGAAAGATTATTAAGATAGTTCTATCTATCTTCCGTTATTTACATTAGGTATATTTTCCCATATTTCACCCTATTATTGCCACCTTGTATCAGTATCGTATGCTTTTTTATAATTGATGAATGATCATTCTTATACTTCTACTATTAACTATAGTCCTTCACCTATAATAGAGTTCACTTGTTGTACAGTCCTATGTATTATCTTTTAATTTTTATTCTAGTAATATAGACTTTCCTCAAGTTTCCTCTTTTAACCACATTCACCTATACAGCTCAGTGCTTTTGATTACACTCGCAATAATGTTCTACCATCACCATCATCCAATTTCAAACCTTTACTGTTAGCTTAAATAGAAAATCTGTACAAGTTTAGCATCCACACTTTCTCCTTCTACCTTCTTTCCCCTATGCCTGTGCACATTTGGTGACGACAGGTGAGCACTGTCTGGCAGGATGTTTCTGCGATTCCTGCTCTTCCCTGACACTCTGAAGGCTGTTTCCCATTATTATCTCTCTTTTTTTTTTTAGATACTTAGATTACATAAATGTTACACAAAAAATATAGGGCATTCCCACATGCCCCGCTCCCCACATCTCCCACACTTTCCCACATTAACAATATCCCTCATTAGTGTGGTACACTCATTGCAACACATTTTGGAGCATTGTCACTAAGCATGGACTACAGAGTTCACACTCTCTCCCACCCAGTTCTTTAGGTTATGGCAAGGTATAAACACACACCCCCCTTCCTAAAGCCCCTAACCTCTATAAATGAGGGCTCTTCCATGTTTGATCAGCAGAGTATCTGAATCAGAATCACCTGGGTTGCTTGTAGAAGAGGCAGCTTTCTAAGCCCCTGGCCCAAAATCTCAGGTCAGGGGGTGACCCAGGAATTTGCCAGCTGCAGCCCATTGGAGCATGAGGGCCATTGCCATAAAGCTTTTTGTATCACATCAGGGACAAGGGTCAAAGCCTGATACTCAGCAGAATGAATGTGGATTGAAACTCATATTCAGTTGTAAACGACTGATAGCGGATCCTTTGCCCAAACAGGATCTGATGGAGGAAGGGGTGGGGGCAGATAGAGAAGAGGCAGAACCTGAGCAAAGGAAGGGAAAAATGGCTCAGGAAGGGAAGAAAGGGGGGAAGGTGTAGTGCCTGATGGCCGGTTTACTTTCTCACAGTTTTGCCAAAGGCTAGTGGGACAAGGACCCAGATAAAGACTTTATTTCCTTACGTTTCCTCTGTATCTTCACCTCTACTAACTCATCCGATCCTTACGGCAACCTTAAGAAATTTACATGAAAGGGATTATTGTCCGCATTTTACAAATGAGGAAACAGAGGCTGAGAAGGGAGATGGCGTGCCCAAGAGCATTTGCTCATCGAACGTTTGTGGACACCATATCTGGCACCCGTCCTGGGACCCAGAGCTGAGTGAGGCTCAGTCGAAGGTCAAGGGCCCACTCACAAAACCACAAGTCTCCACGCCGCAAGGAGTCATCTCTGTCCCTGCCAGATTCCACCAGCGAAGAAATTGTAACTTAATTCTTTGGCCTTGACTTTTTTGCCATTTTCCTCTGTCTTTAAATTCTAGAGACTCTGCATTCATGTTTGGTGATTTGGGGGTGACATTTGTGTTTACTAATGTCAAAAGAAACGGGGGCAGAAAAAAAATCTGCATGAGAGGGAAAAATTATTTCTTTACAGACATACCTCATTTTATTGTGCTTTGCTTTATTGCACTTTGCAGATATTGCATTTTTTTACAAATTCAACGTTTGTGGCAACCCTGCATTGAGCAAGTCTATCAGCACTACTTTCCCAATAGCACGTGCTCACTTTGTGTCTCTGTGTCATATTTTGGTAATTCCCACAGTATTTCAAACTTTTTTCTCCATTAGTATATCTGCTATGGTGATCTGTGATCTTTAATGTACTATTGTAATTGTTTTGGGGCGCCACGAACCACACCCATATAAAACGGCGAACTTAATCGAAATGCTGTGTATTCTGACTGCTCCACCAACCGGCCATTCCCCTGTCTCTCTTCCTTTCCTCAGGCCTCCCTATTTTCCTCAGACACAATATTGAAATTAGGCCAATGACCTTAAGTGTTCAAGTGAAAGGAAGAGTCAATGAATGTGGCCAACTTCATTGTTGTCTTATTTCAGGAAATTGCTGCAGCCACCCCACCCCTCAGCAACCAGCACCCTGATCTGTCAGCAGCCACCAATGTCGAGGCAAGACCCTCCACTAGCAAAAAGATTACAACTCACCGAAGGCTCAGGTGACGGTTACCATTTTTTAGCAATAAAGTATTTTTAATTAAGGTATGTACATTTGCATGTGTGTGACATAATGCTATTGCACACTCAATAGACTACAGTATAGCATAAACATGACTTTTAGATGCACTGGGAAGCCAAAAAATTCGTGTGACTTGCTTTATTGCGATTTTCGCTTTATTGCAATGGTCTGAAACCAAACCTGCAATATCTCTGAGGTATGCATGTACATCTCCCACAGCCAAAACCAAGGACAGTGGATGCTAATGCTCTTAAAAAAAGGCCCGCTGTTTGGAGGGAGGGGTGATGGGTGCCAGGTAGGAGGAGCCAAGCTGTACCTTTACTGCTCTGCCCAGGAAAAGGGGGAACAATGGGACGACAGGGGAGAGGGAGCCAGACAAAAGTAGAGGCAAAGGGACAACAGGAGATGGGGCAGGAAGAGAAAACAGAGTGTCTGATCAACATTTTTATTAAGCTGTGCTCTGCAATGTAACCCTGTCTTCCATCTTCCCATGAGCTTTTCAGTAAAATTGGCTTAACTTGCTAATGCTTTATGGCATTGGGTTGGTTTTTGGGGTCTTGGATAAGGCACTAGGCCCTCCTTTAGAATGGGTGCAGGTTGCCAACAGAGGCTGTTTCAGGGACTCTCAAAACTGGTTTCCATCTCCAGGTAATTTAAAAATGGTTCCGCACAAAGCAGAAACAGAAAGACCTTTTGTCTTGAAACAATGAATAATGAAGGTCCCCTTGTGTCACATGAGCGATGGTCAAATGTGATACCACTTTTCCATGAGACTGTTGCTTTCTTGGTGGCAGGTTATTTTTCCTCTTAATTCTTCTGTTTTCCCTGGCTCCAGGCTCATCAGTAAAGGTACCTCTCTCTGCACCCTCTTTAGCTCTGAGTACCACGCCAGCCTGGGCCCGTCCAACTGCCCAGGCGCTCCGGCTCACCACACACAAAGGGGCTTTGTGGGCTCCTGGTGAATTAAGCACGGATGGGTGATGGCAAGGAGAAAAGCTTGATGATCTGGAGTGCTGCATCTTGCCAAGTACCCATTACGACAGCCACCATCCCCTGCAGGAGTGACGTGGCAGGAGGCCACGGTTACATGTCTGTAACTGGGAAGGAGCTGCTCCTCAGCAATCAGGGTGTTTTAAACATTTTTTATCCAAACTAAAATTTAACTGTCTTGATCACCCCCTGGTTAGACTGCCAGAAAGTCTAGGATCACCCTTTTGGGGCAGGGCTTCCCCTCTCCTGCCATTTTGACTACTTTGGATGATTCTAGAACAACCAAGGCTGCTAAAATCCAAGAGACGTGGACCTGCTTGACTTTAGCTCCCAAAATAGGGGAAAGAGCCCTAAAGTCCACCAGGCAGTCCATCTGATGCCATCGTTGATGCCGTCCCCCCCTGCATGTGGCTCTGCCCTCCCATGACTCGCTCACCCTGCACATCCTCACTGTAGTGGACACTCCGGCTTCGAGCAGCGAGTGTTGGTGGGCATCACCCCCCAGCACCACACCAGGTCCTGGTCTCTCCTCTGGGCCATGCCTTTCCATCGCCCCAGAGGCCCAGCGTCAGACAGGTTTGGACATCTTCCCATCATAGTGCTGACAAAACCCGCCCTCTTCACAGTCCCAGGGAAAGCCACTTTCACGCTTAATCCCAGACCCCAAAGGTTTAGGCGATTCCTTTTCTTAAACAATAGAGCTGCCCCTAAGAAGGCCTAGAACTTAGAAACTCAAAAAAGTTCACACTTGGAGACTGGAGAGGGTGG
>JAQZBX010040632.1:0-12969 GCA_029593785.1 Cabassous unicinctus | reverse complement strand
CACAAAAAAGAAAATAAGTTTCACCAAAGGTTACCAATCTCTAATAATGACTATTAAAATTTTCATGTGTGTCTCAGTATTTTTATATGTAGAAATCTTCACAAACTTTGAACCAATTATTGTGACCATTTCACATTTGATTAAATATTCTACAACATTTAATAGCTTGATTGAGCTCTATAATCCATATACAATAACATTCACCCATTTTAAGTGTACAGTTTGTTGAGCTCAATAAATTTATATCATAATGCAACCATCATCAAAATCCAGTTCTAGAACACTTACATCTCTCTAATACAACACGATTTTAATCACAATGTAGTTTAGCCTATATGGCTATATGGTGTAATATATATTACACATTTAATTTATTCAACTAATTCTATATTTGGGGGCCTGTAGATTTTTATATTTTCTGTAATAATAATGCTGAAGTGCTCATCTTTGTTACTGGAGCGATTTTGACTCTTTCATTAGAATAATTTCCTACAAACAGCATTATTTGATGTGTACTGGATGTGTACAAATATTTGTAAGGATCTCAATATATGCAGTCAAAATTGTTTCTGTAAGTGTTAAGCACGTTTATGAGTTCACTTTCATAGAGAGTTGCTAATTTCACATACCCTCACTAATACTGAGTGCTAATATCTATTCATATTTTTAATAGTGGAAACGGAAGCTTTAGATCTGTGCTATCCAACATGGTAGCCACTTATGGCTACTAAGCACTTGAAGTGAGGTTAGTTCAAATTGAGCTTTGCTGTAAGTGTAAAATGCACACAAGATTCTGAAAAATTAGTATGAGAAAAAAAAGAAGGCAAAGTATTTCAATAATGTTTATATTGATTACATGTTGAATGAAAATATGTTAAAATTACAAAATATGTTTAAATTACATTATCAAAATAAATTTTTTCCTGTTACATTTTAATTTTCTTAATGTGGCTTGTAGAATATTTAAACTTCATATGTGGCTCACATTCTACTTCCAGTGAACAGCACTTCTCTAGAGATTAAGTGATTTGTCCATGTTCATGTGTCTGGTAAGCGGCAAAACTGGGACCAGAACTAATGTCTTATAGTTTCTAGTCTAGAGCTCTTTCTACTACATCACTCAAAAAACAACGTTATAGCACTTTCCATCTATAAAATTGCTTCTCTCTTTCACCATTTGTCAGAAATTGTGCTAGCTCTCTGATAGACATAATCTGCAACCCTCAAAGATATGTTTTCTTTTCCATATTTAACAGCTGAGGAAAAAAAGTTCAATGCTGCCTTTTTCCATGCAGAAGTGTCTCAAATCTCTTGTGTTACATGACCGGATTCTTTGATGAGACTATGATCCTGGGGGTGAATACCTCTAGTTAACCATGGGAAAAGAAATACCAATAAAATACAAGAAAAGGAATACATGAATAAGTAAACAAATTGAAACTCTACTAAGAAGAACACCACAAATTTGCAAATTGTGATTGTTTATCTGGGGACTGAACTTTGCACTGACTTTTTGTGAAGGTCAATTTTTCCCTTTATTGATTTATCATCCATGCCCTGACTATCTCCAGAAAGGATGTGTTGCAGTAAAAGAAGGTAACAGAATAAGGGTCAAATAATAGAGAGCAGAGGAGTGGAAGGAGGAGAAAACTCTACCGGGCAATCAGGCTAAAGAAACTCCTGTGGTAAACTATAAAATTTAGCTCTGAACTCACTGGCAGCCAAGCTTAAAAAAAAAAAAAAGAGTTGAGGGAAGTGGATGTGGCTTAAGCAATTGAGCTCTGGCCTACCACGTGGGAGGTGCCTGGTTCAGTTGCCGGTGCCTCCTGGAAAAGATGAGCAAGACAGTGAACTGGTGCCAGGGCCAGGCACAGAGAGCTGATGCAACAAGATGATGCAACAAAGGAGACACAAAGAGGAAAGACAATGAGAGACACAACAAAAGCAGGGAGCTGAGGTGGCTCAAGTGATTGAGCGCCTCCCTCCCACATGGGAGGTCCCAGGTTTGTTTCCCGGCGCCTCCTAAAGAGGAGACGAGCAGACACAGTGAGCACGCAGTAAATGGACACAGAGAGCAGATAACAAGTGCAAACAACAAGGGGGGGTGGGGATAAATAAATAAAATAGATCTTTTTTAAAAAGTTAATTAATGCATCGTATTTTCGTATAAAATGATTTAAAGTATCTTCCTATTTTATCAGGAAAGACATATGTTTTATTAGCAATTGACTATAAAAGGAATTGATTGTATGGTCTTTTACATGTGGGATCATAAACAACATAGTAAGGGTCATGTTTTAAATTTTTGCCAAACACCTAGATATTCTCCCCAGCAACCATTTCTCATCTTCTCTTGATGATCTCCAAGTACATAATCACGTGCTTTGAAAATGGAATAAAATTTGTAAAAACAACACACCCACATACAGCAGATTGTCTTTAATATAGTAACCTCTTCTTGCTTTAATATAAGTTTGTTTGAGTCAATGGAGTATTTTATCATACTGGCATATATAACTCCTACTTATATTGTTCTTTGATGGAGATAATGCATGAATTTATCCTCTGTGAGGAGAAACATGAATAAAAAACTAGTGCCTGCAATATGATCTGTTGATTATAGTATCACAATCTTTTTTATATACATAAAACTTGACAAAATGAATAGGAAAGATGAGATTGTACTGAGCCTATTAAACATATTTAAGAATCATTTAAAACACTTCATAAGCTGTTTACATACCAAAAATTGACAATCAAAAATAATTATTGGGAAACAGGTGTGGCTCAAGCAGTTGGGTGCCAGCCTACCACATGGGAGGTCCCGGGTTCAGTCCTGGTGCCTCCTAAAGAAGACGAGCAAGACAGAGAGCTGACATGATGAGCTGGCATGGCAAGCTAACACAACAAGATGACACAACGAGGAGACGCAATGGGGAGACACAACAAACAGGGAGCAGAGGTGGCTCAAGCGATTGGGTGCCTCCTTTCCACATGGGAGGTCCCGGATTCAGTTCCTGGTGCCTCCCTCCCCCCCCCAATAAAAAGACAAAACAGACACAGAGAGCACACAATGAACAGACACAGCTAGCACAAACAACAGCAGGGCGTTGGGAATAAATAAATAAAATAAATCTTAAAAAAGTAAAGAATAGTAATTCTTGGGAGCAGATGTAGCTCAAACGGGTGAGTGCCTGCTTCCTGTGTACAGGGTCCCAGGTTTGATCCCTGGTACTCCTAAAAAAAAAAATTCTTCTGGGTGTCTTATCTATCATATCTATTTATTTAAGTCTCCCAAAGCCTCTATTATGCAATATTTTCTTTATCTTAGAGTCACTGCATGTTGTATACTTGAATACACTAACATTGCATTTTAAAAATATCTCATATTTAGATTTGCTATCAATTCAAATGGATCAATTAATCCATTCCTATACTTAAAGCTGCATAGATACTGAGGGGATAAAAAGAAGTCAGTGATCAGAACCAGGCCCCAGAACTTAGAAATTTCCAAAACCACTCATGGAACAGACTTCCTTTTTGAGCTGCTGGTTAATGTTGCAAAAGATCATAGAAACCTCAAGAGAGTATTTTCTTTGTGTGTGAAGCTTGTCAGGTGAGAGCTAACAGGATTTGTAGTTAGGAAAAGGCATCACAACTTTCCCAGAAGTGATTTTGCTTTACTCAGTAATTTGTGTACTTATCAGTGTGCCCGAAGGTGACTGGGAGCAGACTATATTTTATGTCACCTGTATTGTGCTTCCATGGTGTGAAGTCTGGTTTCAGGCTGACTGTGATGTCATTGGAAGTGCCTTGAAGTTTTAAGTTACTCTACTCTTCAGGGACAAGCCACTGAGCTTTGTAAGGACAGTCTCAGATGGGCCATGTCCAAGCACTGCCCCACCAATATCAATCACCTTCAGCCACACGTCATGGCATCTGACACATCACCACTTCCCACTTAGTCTTGCGATGGTTTTAGGCAAGAGAAATGGCAAGATAGTAGAAGGGCCAAGCAAGACAAGCTGGGAAAGAAACTTCTACCCTGAGGCTCCATTCAATACTTCAATCTGTTCCCTTTATTGGTAACATTTTTCTTTGTGGGTTTTCCCATGGAATGTGTCAGCTCTAATTGCCTGTGTGGATTGGCACAAGTCATGCTTCAAAACTGGAATGTTGTCACATATAACATAGTCCTGTGGAGGGATAAATGTGGCCTGGAAAACATTTTATCCAAACATTCCTTAAAAGCAATTGTGTTCTGCCATGGTAAGGGGCAGACAACTTTGCAGAATCAGCTGAACAAATTCCCAGGATGCCAAAGTCTCGATACGTGTCAGGACACAGCTACCTCCCTCTGCCCCTAAAAGAGCAGATTTCCTCGTCTCACCAAGGACTTCGGACAATGGCCAATCGGTCCCTGGGGCACTCTGGCATAGTTGTTGCCAGGGCAGCTTTCCAAAAGAAGTGGGTAATTGGAGAGGTTGTGAAGAGATGAAGGATCTGCGGACCTGGGCTCACACCCCCTTTGGTGTGTGCCTCCTCATTGATGAGTGACTTACACAAGTGTTGCCTGACTGGCAGGTTACAGCTGTCAAGCAAGCCTTATAGAAACAGATTTGAGGAAAGCATGGAAGCTGTATGAAGGCGGAGATTTGTCACAAAGAAAGATGCCAGAAGGTGAGGAGAGCCAATGAGATAATATCATTGGGGAGAAGAGAGAACACCAAATTCTATTTTGTTCCTGTTATGTGCCAGACACTATGAATTGGCATTTTCACAAATTTTATCTTCCCCACCCCCACCCCGCACTGAGATGTCTCCCTCATCTGTTTGCTTGTTGTTTTTGCTTGTTTTCTGTTTTTTTTTCTTTAGGAGGCATGGGGAGCCAAACCAGGGACCTCCCATGTGGGAGGCAGGAGCTCAACTGCTTGAGCCACATCTGCTCCCTGCTCATTTTGGGGTTTTTGCTCATTGTCTGCTTGTTGTTTTTGCTTGTTGTCTGCTCATTGTTTGTCTTCTTAAGGAGGCACCAGGAACCAAACCCGGGACCTCCCATGTGGGAGGTGGGTGCTAAATTTCTTGAGCCACATCCTCTCTCTTATCTCAGGACTTTAAAGGTCAAGCACTCATATTCTCATACAGGGTCTGTTTTCTTTAGAAATAAATTGTGGTAACCTGGTCCCTGGCAGTAAATACTGGACCATCAGACAAATCAGTTATGTGCTTATTCACTTCACTTCCCTCTGCCCCAGGAAGACAGGGGCTGGATAAGGAAAATAAATGCTTGAACCAAATACACTAACATAATGGGATAACATTCATTTCATATAGTCTTAAGCCCAGATAATGTTCCTTTTCCCTCAGAAATATTCCTTGTTAAAGATGCATATGCAGCTGTAAAGCAGTTGCTGAAAATCCATCCATCCATCCATCCATCCATAGTTATTTGGATTTCCTAAGACTAATCAACAAATTGACTGACATTATTTTTGGAAAATTTAGCAAAATTGAATTGTTCTTTTTACCATGAGAGACTGGGTTGATTTGGGATTGATAGTAAAGCCAGAATTCTCCATGGGTCGAGGACAAACAACCAAGAGCTGACACTAAGGAAGGGTTCTCTACAAGAGGATCTTTCAAGAAATTTCCCATAGAAAAATCAAGCCCACAGGAAATGTCTAGTTGAGATGATGGATCACATACTGCCCCATTTGCCAAACTTCCATTACAACCTCTTCTAGTCACCATCATGTGAAGTAAGAATCTTCCTTTTGGTTCTGTGGTTCTTTTTTTGGGAAATGCCTTAAACTAAAATCTTCTAAACATTTCACATTTGATATTTGACATTTTCCCAAGAGATCCAACCCTGCCCTCACCATTTAATGGAGCAGGGATAAAGTTGCTTTTTTTAGAGATGGGCAACAACATTGCCTTTAGAGAGCTAGGGAGATACATAAGCGTTCCCTATCAGAAAATAGAGCTGAGACAATGGAGGTTGTTGGAAGTGAGTGTAAGTCTGTTACCACGTGAGATGATCTATATTCATCTTCTCACCGATAATCTGGCAACTGTTTGCAATAAGCCAGGAAACTTTCTCTCATTGAAATGGTCTGAGTTTTGTGAACGTATTCGCACAGATTTATAGCCCACTTGGCTAGACAGTAACTCACAAATACTGGGATTGGACTGCATCAGATTTACCTGGAATTGATTGTTTTTCAAATATAAAATCCCCTTCCAGTCTCCAAAGTGATTCTTATTCAGTAGATCTGGGATGGACCTAGTAATCTGTAATATTAAAAGCTCTCCAGGTGGCTCTGTTACATACCCTAGTTTGGAACCCCTATGTTAAGACAGATGATAGATGTGGGGGTTTACTCTATTCCACAACTGTAGACTTTTTCAAAGTATCTTACAAAGAAAGTTGTGTATAAGAGTGTGGTCTGATTGGCCCAAATCTTTCCCTATTATTGGTGGAAAAATCTGAACATTAGCAGATTGGTAAAACTCATTTTGTATGATTCCTTGACCTTCCTCAGGAATAGCCACTCTCCTCTGTACTTCTGAGGTATATATTACTCATTTTTTGGTGGCCTACCTTCCATCTACCTTCCTAATAAACCTAGCTTTTCTCGTGTGGAGTTATGTCCCCCAGGTGTAAGCAGTCTTGCTGGAGGATAATTCTCTATTGCTTTTCCTACTGCAGAAGCCAAGAGGACCAGACCCTTCCTCTAAATCCATGTTCGAGCAAAGGAATTGGCACATGACCTAAGCTCAGCCAACAGAATGCTTTTTTCCTGGGACTTTCCACCTTGAGCAAGGGAAGCATATATAGAGGATGCATTAGGAGCTCTTCTCCTAACTCAGCAGCAGTGGTGGTAGAACTCCCAAGCTGTTCCTGCAATAGGTAATTGCACTTCCTCCTCCCTGCCTCCTGTCTCTCCAAGAGCTTGCTTAATTCCTGCTAATTCCCATCTACTCTCCCAGTCCTGTTGATTTTGAGCCCATATGAAATTATCAATAGTTGGCTTTCTTGGACATACAAGAAAAGCAATTCCATATGGCTCAACCTAACAATTTAGCCAGAGTCATTTTCTGTTATTTGTTATTCAACAACCGTAATACACTTCCAATGCATCTTGCACATACATTATTATGGACCACTAGTATAATCTCCATGTGCCTGTCTTACCAGTACCACTGTATTCCCAACACCCTGTGTAATGGTTAGTGTGGCAGTTTGATATTATTGATGAATTCCAAAAAGAAATATTCATTATGTTGAAATTGGTCTGTTCCTCTGGGTGTGATATCCTTTGATTGTATTAAATTTAGAGGTTTCACTTTTACTTGATTAAATTAAGATTAGGGCTTTGATTTGGCCACTTCAGTAGGATGTTGAGTCCCCACCCCCTTGTTGGGTAGCCACTCACACAGAGAAAGACACAGCAGAGGAGAGAGCTTAGTTTTGATGCTGGAGCCCCAGGGAGAGAGCCAAGCCGTTCGCCTGATAGTTTACAGCTGGCCTTGTAGAGAGAGCAGAGCAGTTGAGTACTGAAAGAAATGAGCCCCAGGGAGAGAGATGAGCCTTATGCCAGCCTACAGCTGAGATCAGAAGAAGCTGGTCCATGGAGCCTTAAGAGGAAGAAGGAAGACTGAACCCTCGTAGACATCACCCACCATCTTGTTTCAACATGCGGCAAATGACTTTGGGTAAGAAAGTACCTCTTATGGTACCTTGAGTTGGACTCTTTAGGGCCTTGCGGCTGTAAGCTTCTAACCCAAATAAATACCCTGTATAAAACCCAAAAGATTTCTGGTACTTTGCATCAATATCCCTTTGGCTGACTAATACAGTTAGGTTGATGTGTCAACTTGGCCAGGTGATGGTACCAGTTATTTGGTTAAGCAAGCACTGGACTCATTGTTGCTACGAGGATATTTCATGGACTTAAGTCATCAGTTAATTGCATCTATGGCTGTTTACCTCTACTATCAACTGAGGAGATTGCCTTCAGAAATGAGAGATGTCTCATCCAATCAATTAAAGGCTTTCAAAGGAGAAATGATGATTTCATCAGTCAGAGGAAAGAATTTCCACCTCTACTTCAGTCATCTGCTTCTCCTGGAGAATTTATAGAGGAACTTCATTAGAGTTCCCAGGTTTGCACCTGCCCTCTGGAATTTGGAATCGTGTCACAGTTGCATGAGGCAGTTTTTGCAAATATCTCATAATATTACAGATAGCTCCTGTTAATTGTTTTCTTGGATAACCCTGATTAATACACCTATTTAAGTGCCTATCCCATTGTATTTGCTCAATAAATATTTGATAAATTAGCTGCTTTTGATTTCAGATTGTATTATAGTTATTTGCATATCTGTTTCCTTCAGGAGACTGTGAGATCTGTGAGATCTTAGTGACCAGAGACTGAATCTCCAGCAACTAATATAATTCCTGGCAATATGAGAAGTTGTTGAATGACTGAACTCGCCCACACTTTTATCTAATAAGAAAGAATTAAAATGGACCACACAGATGATTTTGTTAAATTTTATTATTTTACAGGGATACTTAGTTTAAGGGACAACTTAAAATTCATGAAACTAGATTCTTAATTACAACGACAAAAATAGTAATTGTCCCAGTTATTATTGCTGTGTAACAATCACCCCAAATTTGTGGCTTGAAACAATAATTACTTTTATGAATATTTTTCATGGTTCTTGGGGTTGACTGGGCTCAGCTGGGCAATTCTTGAAGTCTATAGTGCAGTTACAGAAAGTCAGTGGCTGATGCTGGACCCATCTGAAGTCTTCCTCATTCATGTATCCAGCAGTTGGTGCTGACTTTGAGCTGGGACCTTAGCTGGGGATGTTGGCTGAAACACATACATATCATCTCCCCGTGTGGTCTGGGCTTCCTCACAACATGGTGTCTCACTTCCAAGAACAAGCATCCCAAGAGAACTAGACAAAAGCTGCATTAGCCTTTTATGACCTAGCCCTGGAAATCACATAACATCACTTCCTCTGTAGTCCCAAGCCCCACCAGAGTCAAGGAGACAAGACAGAGACCCCACACTTAATGAGAGGAGTGTCAGTTTCATAATGTAAGACAAGCATGTGAGATGGGATATACTGTGGCAATCATCTTTGGAAACTATAATCTGCCAGAATCTGCTCTCTATAATAATTCACATCCCTCCCACATGCCACATACACTCAACCCCTCCTTCAAAACCTCTATATCTCAGGTCATAAGCTTAAAGTCCAGGACCTTGTCATCTAAATAAGATCCAGGCATGGATGAGGCTTACGTGAAATTCTTCAGGTGCAGCTCCCTGAGCCATGTTTCTCTTGATCTGATAATTATTGAACGAAGCATTTGTCCCCTACACATCCAATATACAACAATGGGACAGGAAGAATATATTTTCTTTCCCTATAGGAGATAAAGAATTTCACATATAATTAAGAAAGAAGTCTTGGAGGTAACCTGATTAAGGGTTAGATGTGGGAAGTAGACCAAGGTCCCATAACCTTGGTCAGGTTTGAAGAACATTCATTTCCTCACTTTCCCAGGAGGTGGCCCAAAAGATAGCAAGCCTCATAAGGCAGTTGAATATGGAAGCTGTGCAGGAATAAAGACTGAAGGAGATGTTTGAAAGCATGGACCTACAGGCAGTGTCAGAGAATCTTATGCATTCAGCTCGAATTAAGAAAAGCAGGCAATTTTTCCCAACCCTTCTTAGAAAGGTGAAGTGCAAGAGGGTTCCCATATCAGAGGAGACATGAGGATTGGGATAAGAACGCCAAGCACACAATCCTGACAAGGGGGAAGCCACAGCATAGCCTCTGACACATGTAGCACATGAAGTCCTGCTCTGTTCTGTATCATAGGGAAGCTAACCCCATGGGTTGCATTTCCTAGGTCTCCATATCATCTGGCCTCCCACTGGAAGGACATTAGAGGGCAGGAGGAAGAAGCCAGGGAGTTTCTTCTATCCCTCTTTTCCTCGGACAGCATTTCTAGCCAAGCTCCCAACAGACAGGCCTTCCATGACACTGACTCCTGTAGCACTGCTCTTGTTCCTCTGACTTAGGGGCGGTACCAGCTACCTATTGTTGTGAATCTCTGGGTTGCCTGGAAATTCCTACTTGGTTTCTCAGCTCTTCCTTCACCTGTGTAATCAATTTCCTTAATCAAATTCCTGCTTCAAATACTAGTGGTTTTTATTTTTCTGTTTGGACTCTATCTGGTATTCTTAGGCAGTGTCTAAGATCTGATGGGTCATGATGTACCCTGAAGACCAGCGAGGAGAATAGAGGACCACAGAACAAACACACGCCCCACCCCCCGCCCCAAGGCTCCATGGGGAAGAAAGCATCCTTGAGGCCTGCATGCCACTTAGGGCATTGGGAAGGAGGAGAAGGAGTGGGCAGAGCCAACCTCAAACACACTGTCTTGGTCAGCCAAGAGAGACAGATTTAAACTGAAAGTGACACAGTTATCTCGGGTTGGCTTAAGTGTCCTGCTACCCAAATGAAATAAGAGGCTCATGAGTTAAGTTGATTCAGTTACAGAAAATCAAATTCCTTTTTCATATCTGAATACACAGCCTTAAAATGCATACCTCCCATGTTAAGGATTTTAAACTTGCCCTCTAAGCAACAGGGAAACACTTAAGTGTTTTAAGTAGGGACTGATGCATTTGATTAAAGCTGGAGAAAGATAACTTTTGCTGCACTGTGGAGAATGTGTTGGAAGGAACAAGATAAAAAGCAGGATACCTGTTAGTCTTTTCTGAACAACATAGAGGGGTTCAGATATGGACTTTTTAAGGGTTTGAGCAATATGCATTCAAAAAGGAGGACAGCTTTATGGACCCTCCAATAAATTTTCCTATTTATAAAGGTGGCAATACAAGTCCCTTTGCCCAGTGGTCAAATACAAATCCATAAGCCAATGTCTTTAAATACTTCAAAGAAAATGTAATAAATACGGTTGTAACTAGAACCCTATAATAGACACTTGCTTTAAGAGGCACTCGGCTTAAGGTGAATGCTTTGAAAATATTTTCTCACTTCTATCACTGTGTGTCTAGAATGTCATTTCAGAAACTCATCACAAAGTTAGGTGTACTTCATTTCTGCAATGGCATGTTCATAATTCTTCACTGTCTTATGTAATGTTTAATCAGTACCTAGTAATGGGGAAATCTTTGTGTAGATCAGGGTTTCTTAACCAGGGTTCTGTTGACATTTTGGGCCAGATAATTCTTTGTCATAGGTCTGCCTTGCACAACGTAGGTGCCAAGTAGTATCCCTGGCTTCTACCCACTATATAGCAGTGGCACTGTTGCCAGCACCCCGTTGTGAAACCAAAATTGTCTCTAAAACTTGCCAAATGGCCCCTGGGGAACAAAATTGCCCCCATTGAGAGTCACTGGTCTATATGGAATAAGTTAGCCCTGGGACATAAGTCAACGCACATACGCACAATAAATAGTAGTGAAAATGGCATTGATGGCAACAATATTGTTGATGACATTTATTCATTGTTTCTTCTACTTTAAGCTATGAGCTTTTGCATGGCAGAACTAGTTACTAACGACTACCAAGAAAATAATAAATGGGGTCTAAGACGCTATATTTGCTGATCCTCTAGCCCCAGAGATAACATCGCAACAGTCAGTCTTTGTTTGGAAAACCAAGATATTGGTTCTTTATAACTTGGCAGAGTTGGGTTCTCTCTCACACAGGTATTTATATTCCAGCCTTATCTCTGATTGGCCAATCAAAGGCTTTGCCCATTTATAGGCTCTGATGGAGAAAGCATTTTGGGAAAGAGAGGCTCTTTCTTCTCCAGTACATCTCAAATCAGGCCAAAGACGTGGCTGCCAATTCTGCCTCCAGAGGACACTGGCGACTCAAATCTGCAACAATGAAAGTGCAGCATGAATGCAGATCATGGCAGCTTTTCTCTTGGCTATAGTTCTCTGGTCTTGACTAGAGTGAAGTTCCTACTCAAATGTATGCTATAGAAGGTGGAGACTTGGCCTGTTTTGTTCACTATTGTTAACCTAGAACAGAACAAAATCTGGTATATTAGGATATGTAATTATTTGTTGAATGAATGAATGAAGGAATCAATGAAAAGACCTGCTTCCTCCTCACTGATACAATCATAGAAAAACACATGAGAGCAACCCAAGAATCAGGGGGTGGGGTAGGGTGGGGAAAGGACTTGAAAGGCTTTATTAATCACCTAATCCAACCCAAATGATTTACTGAAGAAGGAGACATTGAGAAAATGAAGTGATTTTCCTTGGTCCCAGAGGTGTCAGTGGCAGAGATGGGGTCATAATCTTGCTCCAAGATTTCCATTATACCAGTCAACTTTTCTCAATTTAACTTACTCTCGTTAAATTGTCATAAGCTAAGAAGTATATTTAGGTGCTAGGAACACCAAAAAAAATAAGGACTGGTCCAGAATAGGAAACAGAGAGTTAGGGACACCCATTTTCTAAGGGAGGCCCCTAGCGATGGGATGTGACCATTCCCCAAACCCAGCACAGCACCGACAGAGACCCAGTGAGAACATGAGCCACTTCTTCCAGTCACATTATTCATTCAACCACCACTTTGGCTTTTAAAGACTTATTGATAGACAACAACCCTGTAGGACTCCTAATTTGATCTTTTGCCTGAAGTTAAGCCTGTTTGACCAATTTGTTCTGTTTTATTCACTACATTTCTTTAGTTGCTTTGATGTCACACACAGACATCAAAACTCTTGACTAAATGTGCAGTAAGCAAAGTTGGTTCTCTGTGTCCCCTGCCTCTCTTTTCTGTCACCTCCATGTATCCCCTCCTTCCTTCTATTTCCATTTACCTTGAGGTGTTCAATGGTCTCATTATTTCAGGTCCCCAGTCAAAAGTAAATAAATCATAATCGATCCC
>JAQZBX010040631.1:8460-22711 GCA_029593785.1 Cabassous unicinctus | reverse complement strand
TTAATTGAAAAAATTGTGAGCTTAGAAAACAATCATGCATAACATAACAGGATTCCCATACATCACCCAACCATCAACACCTTGTGTAATATTTGTTACAAATGATGAGAGAACATCAAAATATTACTGCTCTGGAGGAATTTCCATTATGTATTGTTAAGATACCGAAAATTATATATCACCACTCCCTTTAAAAATGTCCCCTTATACCTTATATGTACATGTATTTATATATATACACACATGTGAGTGCATGTAAAATTATACCTATGTGTATATACATGCATAAAGAATTACAGGAAAAGATGGTCATTGAAATGTTAATGGATGTTATCTCATAAAAGTGGGTTTCAGGTGACTTTTTTCTTTAATGTATTGCTTGACATTTTGCAGTGAACATGTTCAATATATCAGAAAATAAGGCAATAGAACTCTCTTCATTGTGGGGAGGAAGAAATTAGACAAATGCTTGAAGCTATATGCCTACGCAGGGATATCTCAACATTATTCATAACAGTAAAAACCTGTAAACAATGTAAATGTCCAATATTAGGGGTTTGGTTAAATAAATTACAATCCATTCATGAAAAATGCAGAATGTGCTACATCTAAAAATATTAAACATATATTTATTGACATGTAAAAAATATATATATGTTACTGCTAACTATAGTCCATAGGTTACATTTGGTGTATTTTTTTAACTCAGTCATTTTTAACATGCAAAGCTAAAGGAAAATGGAAGTTGACTTTGACTAAAATAGACCATTGCTTTCAAAATTGGTTTTAAACTACATTTATTAGAATCTCTTGGGTGGTGGCTTGTTTAAAATGTAGATCCATAGATGTTAACCTTATTGTTTCAACAATTTCCCCTGGAAATCATTGTAAATTAAATATGTAAGTAATCCTAAGGAAGTTTATTTTAATATTCCATATTAAACACTCTACAAAAAATATTTTTAGTTAATGAAAATATAAAGATTTGCCAATTAACTTCTATTTTTTTAATTGGCTCAGAGACAAATTAGAAAAGAGAAGGAAATGGTGATCAAGAAACAAGTCAATTTTCAGCGTTAAAACTGAATTCTTGTTTTACGTATGTACACTCATAATTTGTGGGTTTCATTTCATTTCCATAATTTATGGAACATTTATAAGTTGTCATTTATGGAAACTGTGATTAGAACTTTTTTTTAGATTATTTTGTTCATATGGCTTCTTATTCTTCCATGCTCTGATATATGCCATGCCCAGTCATTGTTTATTTTCTTAAAACAGTACTTTTTAATGAAAATTTTTATTCAAGTATAAGATACATACGGAAAAATATATAATTGTAAGTGAATAATTTGAAGAATTTTCATAAGATGAACATACCTGGGTAACTAGAACCCCTTGTGTCCCTTGTGTTCCCATCCTGTACCTATTCTCCCCCCCCCCGAGGTAAATTTTTTCGTTTTACAGTCATTAAGTCACTTTTCCAAGGTATTCCAACTACCAGGGGTGGGAGGTGGGGATTGGGATCTGGTATTCCAACCTAGGCCTGTCTAATTGACTGTGCTCTTGAACATGATACTGATAACATGATAGATGTTATGCTGAGCTTTATAAAGATTCTGCTTCCCCATGCTATCTCATCAGATCATGCCTCAGAAGTCTGTACCTTTGTCCTTCTGTCTCCATCTGTGATCTTCAGGAGCATAGGAAGATCTAACTTTGTACCAGCTGACAGACTAGCAATATGATTAGATCAGTTAATTTAACTCCTAATGCCATATCCAGCTATTACACATTATGGTTAGAGATACAAATCCACATTTTGAAAATTCTAAGCATCTACGCCTAATGTTTTTTTCTCAGTGACTGAGCACTAATATCTATTAGATGAAATACTTTCATCTCTAAGTATAGAAAAACCCATTTATCCTGGAATCAGTGCTACTCTACAGGCCTTAGAGAGACTGTTTTTTCCTTTGGGCATCTATGGCACCTATCTGGATGAGGCTTGAAGGTGCAAGCTCACTCCCGATTCCAGGTAGTTACCAGATGTACATAAGAAGTTTTTCAGTTTTTTCGTTTTTCTGACTCAGCTGAGAGGGTTGTACATTCCAGCTGTGTGAACATAGGGTGGTAGCAAGGAGGTGGGTTATGTTCTTGCCTTGCCATTTCTTTGAGACTTTCTGAGCTCTGTGTCTTAAAGGCGAGAGTCCACATGGAACATTTGCGTCTGTTTTTAATGCAGAACTCAGGTCATATCTTTTTAGTTTCCCATCTAGAAGTTGTTAGAAGATTATATGACAAGTCTAGGACTATTACTGAGAAATGCCCAACTTTGTGATCTACTAATAAATGACCTTTGAGAACTCTTACGGCCTTCCTTACAGAACTCTCTAGAAGCACAAGATCTTCCTGACCTCTGTAAGAGAGGTGGGAAAATGTTCATCTTTACTCATCAGTAATTCCTTGCTACCCTTGCCATAAATCCAAGGAGCTAATCTACATGGAAGTGATTCATATCACCTCACCTAGAGACAGTAAGTAGAAATGCTCTCTATTGTGTGGGAATGTTACATCCCTCTAGGGAACAGATTGGCTTTAGCGGGACTCTTTAAGGCCATCCCTAATCAGCAACTGCAGATCAGTCGTCCATCCTTCAACCATGGTATTAAAAATCCCAGGACCACTGTTCATCCTCCTGCCCAGAATTCCACTTTCCTCCTTGACAGTACTCTCAGCTTAACTCCCTGTAGTGTCTGCCTGCACAATTTCTCAAGAAATCTATTTACACATGGATTAAGCCTGATGTTTTAAAGATAGTGTAGATAGTTACTGAAACTGTTCCTTCTTGCCACAAATCCCCTGCCGCAAATCCAGGTTAGGTATGTGTCTTAATACTTCATTAGATTTTTTTTTTCTGTCCACTTCCCAACACCAAATCTCTTTCTGCTGGCATTTCCAATCTGGGTTAATGATCCAGCCATTCACTAGATGTTGGCTAAGCTAGAAAACATGAACTCATCTTTCTTATTACCTCTATCTCCCTCAGGGTCAGGTTTCTTTGATGCTTGACAGCACTTTGTTAGTAACCTGTAGCATTTATCTTTGTAAATGTTTACACATCTCTTTAGCATGCCTGTCTCTTCCCTACCTCCACTTAGACATCTCTACTTTTTTCTTTTTTTATTTTTTTTTATTTTTTAAAGATTTATTTATTTATTTATTTATTTATCCCCCCCTTGCTGCTTGTGTTTGCTGTGTCCATTTGCTGCGTGTTTTTTCTGTGTTTGCTTATCTCCCCCTTGCTGCGAGGTCTTGCTGCATCAGTCCACTGCGTCGCGCGGGCCAGCCTGCCCTCACAAGGAGGCCCTGGGAAGCGAACCCGGGGCCTCCCATATGGTAAACGGGAGCCCTATCGATTGAGCCACACCCGCTTCCCTCTACTTTTTTCTTAATATAGTGACTGGTTTGATAGACTGTCAGTAAATGTTTTATGAAAGAATGAACTTTATTGTAAGCAGCCTTTTTCCTGCCATATTACTGTCTTTGATGTTTTAACATGCTATATGAGTCTTCTTCTACACTTTGATCTTGAAAAGTTTTCCTGCTTTTTACTTAGTGTTTTCTAATTTAGTCCTATTATGTAAGCAAAATGTCTTCTTCCCCTAAATGAGTATCTTGATGTCTGTGCCTAAATTTTGATCACTTACCAAGAATGTTTCATGATTGCTGTCTTTTCTGAGTTTTGGCATGTTTGGGGAATGTCTGTTTGTTTCCTTTATATTTAAAGGAAAATTTGGTTGGGTCCATACTTCCTCTCCATCAACATTTTGGAGACATTGCCACACACTCTTTTAGCATTGAATGTTGCAGTGGTGAGGTCTGACTCCAGCCTCCCTACCCCATATGAGACTTGATATTTCTTCCTGAACACCCACAAGAGTCTTTCTTTATTCTTTTAACTTTACCAGATGATCATTCTGTGTCATGCTTTCCTGAACCTAGTTATACCCATTCAGTTTGAAGATTCAGGTCCTCCTTTATTTCAGAGAACTTGTCTTTGATAATACCTTTGAATAATTTTTTCTAACCCATCTTGTTACATTCTCTATTTAAAGAATACCAATGATGTCCATGTCAGATCCTTAATCTGATGCTGTCTTCCAGCTAATTTTTATCTTATTGTTATTTTCCGTTTCATTTTGGAAGAAATCATAGTGAGCTTCTCTTGTTGCTTTCATATTGCTCCCACTCTCCTCCACCAAGTAGGAAAGTATACCCTTTCTCCCCACCCCCATCCCATGCTATTTCCTTTCTTACTGTTTCTTATCTTGGAATGGGGGCAGAAAGAAGCTGGGGGCAATTTATCATTCTTCCCCCTTCAGCTATACCTATCTAATATTCTGTGGTGTGAGTGTGATGGTTAATTTTATGTATCAACTTGGCTAGGTTATGGTATCCAGTTGTTTGGTCAAATACTGGCCTAGTTGTTACTCTGGAGGTATTTCATAGGTGGGATTAGCACCTATGGTCAGTTGACCTTAAGTAAAGGAGATTGCCCTCCATAATGTGAGTGGGCCTCATCTAGTCATTTGGACATCTTAACAGCAAGAACTGAAGGTTCTAGAGGTTAGAAGAATTTCTGCCTCCAGACTTTGACATCAACTCTTATTGGAATTTCTAGTCTGTCAGCTTCCCCTAAGGAATTGGGCTCAGGTCTACATCAATCATCTCTATTAGAATTTCAGCCTGTAGCCTGCCCTATGAAATTTGGACTTGAAGAGACACACACACACACACACACACACACACACACATCCTATTCTATTTTCTCTGGAGAACCCTAACTCTAATACATGTGGTATGGAATCAGCTATTTACAGAAACATTCTCAGCTTCTCCTATGGCCTGCCTGTGTGCCCCAGTATTATCATTCATCAAAGTGGATAGGGTTTTCAGGACTGTAACATTTATTTTTTAAGACAATTCTGTCTTATATCAGAGGTCTGAAGATGGCTCTTAGGACCCTTCCTCATTTTGTTGAAAACTTAGTTTGTATTTGTCGTAATTCCACAAATTACAAGCTTGCAGCTTGTAGTTGCAGCACTTCAGTTTCTGCCTCTGTTGTCACATTGCCATTTTCATTCTGTGTCTCTTTCCTTTTTAAAAGGATAGCAGCCATATGTGATTAAGGGCCTACCCTACTCCCATATGAGCTCATTTTAACTTAACTAAATCGCCATCTGCAAGGACCCTATTTCCAAATAAGGTCAAATTCACGGGTGCTGAGAGTTAACATATTGGGGTTGTGGGGCACAGTTTCACCCACAGTAAATATCTAGAAAGCTTGTTCATTCATTTAACTAGTATTAATTCTGCCTAATGTAATTTTTATTAGACAGCTTTGAGGTGATTCAGCAATATGGCATAAATTTAAAATTTCTGCAGATAACTGCCAATTACGCTGAAAGTATATTTTTTTCAAGTTTAGATACTAGTAATATCTAAATTACTGCTTAATTGGTTGCTGATTTCGTTTTCAAGGTCTGCAGTTTGAGTTGGCAGAATAATAGTTGCTACAAGTATTTTGTACTCAAATTGTATAAGCCGTTTAAAGATAAAACATTTTTTTGGTTCAGAGAAGATTTCATTTTACTTTACAGGCTAGCATCTTTAATTGAAAGTAAATGGAGAAAAATTACAGTATGATTTTTGTCAGCATGTTAGAGTGAATTTTAAAATGATAATTTCAATTAAAACCTGATACTGTTTCAAGTGGTAAGACATTTTGTTTAATGAATTATATTGGGAGAATTGTCACCTTTTTTTCCTCTTGATGAAAATGAATGGGACATATCATAATGGAATTGGTTTTTGGTTTTTGGTTTTTTTTACCAGAAGAGAGAAAAATTACATGATGAAGAAGAAAGAAAAAGTGCCTGGGTTAGCCAAGAAAGACAGAAAACACTGGATAGACTTCGAACATTTAAACAGGTAATGAAAGCATGGTCAATTAATTACTTTTCATGACTTTTTAAAACAACTATACACACACTGATTGTAGGATTTCTTTGTATGAGGAAACTTGCTTTTCCCTTTTTGATCTAGAAAATAGTATAATCATGGCAGTCTTATTTTGTCTTTAATTTTTTTATCGTTTTGATTGTCTGGCTTTCTTTCCTCTGGCTGTTTTCAGAATGAATATTCTTGTGACCCTTTGCCCACAGCCTCAGTAATAGAAGAGGAATGATTAGGGCTTCTGAGAAGGCTGGATTCCTCTTGAGTTTTTTTAAAATAGTTAATTCACAACAGACTATCCAGCTCAAGTATTAAGACCACTTATATCAACCTGTTAACGGTTGATGGAAACAAGCAGTGGCAAAAGGAGAGGATGGATCAACATATATATATATATGAGAAATGCTTCTCTTTCCAGGCTAACCCATGACTCTCGACACTGATTTCATAGCATTCAAACATCTACTTGGAACTGCACTTAAGCCATATAGTTCTAGTTGTTAAAGTGCTCCAACCTTACTTTAATAATTTGTGCTGAGTGATCGATCACTTTATAGATGAAGTTCAACTTACAATCGAAGTTTTCTTAGCAGTAGAGTTTTAAAAACACCACCACCACCACCACCACCACCACCTATAGACAGAGTCCAAGACTAGATAAACCTTGTGTTAAGTAAATGCTATCCAGCTAACAGCATTAAAGCTATGTGTCACTATAGAAAAGGGATAAAATGAGACAAAAAATATTTTGTTCCCTCTTCTTTGTTATCAGAGCTTTTTTATTTAATGCCATATAATCTTATTTCTTCAATGCGTATTTTAATTTTTTATCTGTACTTTAAGGAAATTTGAAATACATTTAAAAAATCAATAATAGTTTCTTATGCTACTGGTATGCAGAAAGCTATGTTTGACATTTGTTTTGTCATTTACATTGCTATTTATTTTATCCATTTAAATTAGCAATTCATTAGAGATATTATTATTATTATTTTTTTAATCATGTAATTTTGAACACTTCTTAACTAGATAAGAGGGGACAAGGCCTTATAAAAACCTTGTGATTTTGTCAGAGGTACCCTGGGCAAGTCATACTTAAATCAACCAGATTGAGGCTGGCTCACGCAAGAAGAAAAAGTGCAACAAGTCCAGTGGCCTGCGAGGATCACTGTGACTCTCTACCAGGAGCACTACAAGTAAAAGAGAAAACCGAAGCAGAGGAAGGAAGCGACAAACTTGAGTCATCACAGACAACAGAACCCCAGGCCTTTGCACAACTTGAAGATACTTCATTGGCACAACTTGAAGCCACTTCATTACCTCTCAGTGGTGGTACCTCTGAACTGCCTCCTCCTGTGTCTCTTCCACTTTTAACTAATAATGACAGTGAACCAGGTTCTGTTACCATAGATCCACTCCCACCACCTCTTCCTCCAACACCACCTCCCCCACCACCACCTCCTCCCCCTCCCCCACCACCGCCACCTCTGCCTGTTGCTAAGGACGGTACCCCAGAGACACTGGAGAAAGGTCTGCCTAGAATGGAAGGGAACGAGAAGAGGATCCCCAAGTCCGCGAGTGCCCCCTCAGCACATCTCTTTGACAGCAGCCAGCTGGTCAGTGCCAGGAAGAAGCTCAAAAAGACTGCTGAAGGTTTGCATAGGAGGAGAGGTAATTTTTGAAAGATATTTTTGTGTTCATCTATTGTAGAAAATGAGGTATAATCACAGGACTTTGTTTCATAGGACCTTACAAAGCTTAAACCAGTATTTTATTTTTGAACATTATTTAATAGCAAAAAGACAGGTTTTTAAGGTCATAACAGAGAATCCTTATCAACCCACATCAACACATGGTGTGAGAAATGTATACTTTCTTGAGTTGTTAGGCATCTTTTAAAAAAACAAACATGTATCTTCTGATGTTCTACTTGATCCCTTAATGCATACTGGCAGCTCGTTTTGTACTAGGAAAAAAATCTGATTTTTTTCTTGGGAAGCATAAGAAAAGTACATTGGAAAGGGTAATCCATCTGGTCAGGACTGTCACACTGGAAAGACATTGTCAGGATAAGATAACATTTGGTCACATATTTATTGGACCTATTTGTATAACAAGGCAAAAAAGAATAGGTAATAATATGTGCAGCTTATTGTATGTCATCTATACTTCAATAAAGCTGATTAAAAAGACAATAAGAACGGAATAATTCCCAAGGTTGCATGGGGAGAAAATGATTTTTAAACATTCAGTATGTAACCCAATCACTGTCTGAATTTGGATTGGGCTGGTGCGATATGGAAATCCTTTCATAGTCTCAACCGTGATATTATATTACTAAGATCAGCTCCCAGTCTGCTTCTCTCATGTGAGAAATGATAGGAATACTGACAATATTTGACATAGAATTCAAATATTTGGCTTTTCTTTAACAAGGATAATTAGGATCATCCCCTCTACTTGGGCAAACTTCTGTCCACATTTCATGATCCATTTTGTAGATGGTGTGTCCTGGGTTATCATAGTGCAAATCTCTAAGAGGTTATACAGTTTGACTTCAAGTGTGATCCTAACTGTTCTGTTTCATTTTTTCAAAGTGAGCTCACCCATGGATGAGGTGTTGGCTTCCTTGAAGCGTGGTAGTTTTCATCTGAAAAAGGTTGAACAGCGAACTCTGCCTCCTTTTCCTGATGAAGATGATAGTAATAATATCTTGGCACAAATAAGGAAAGGGGTAAAATTGAAGAAGGTTCAGAAGGAAGTTTTGAGAGAATCCTTCACACTTCTGCCTGATACAGACCCTCTAACACGGAGCATCCATGAAGCTCTTAGAAGAATTAAAGAAGCATCCCCCGAGTCAGAGGATGAAGAAGAGGCTTTGCCTTGCACAGACTGGGAAAACTGACAAGTAAATGGCATTGTTTTCTTCAGTAACATTCTTAATATGCCTTTTATGTTGGAGGATCAAGTCCCTAATTGAGTCCAAGGAGTATTGTTTTTTTATTATATAGCATAATTGTAGCATGGTTCTTAAATTTGTAAACTTCAGGTTTTACTTCTTCTGTAGTTCCTAGAAACTTTTACAACAGAAGAAAGTACTTTTCAAGGCTTACTGCTGTGTAAATGATTTATTTTTTATATCTCTATTTAAAATGTCTGCAGTGTAGCTATATCCCCAGTAAAGTGACAGTCTTACATCTAGCCTTAAAAAACTGAAAAGGGCTTTTTCTAACTGAAGTATTTCAGTGACAAACTGTTATGCATAATGAATTTTGATGTCATCTTAACTGCCTACAAGAAAGTCTTCTAAGATCAGTCTAGAAAATTGTTGTTTCTGATTATTTAGCTTTCTAAACCTTAAAAATAATGTAGGCCTCCCAGTTAACTGCGTTGTCTAGATAAATTTGCAGCTGTCATAATAAAAATATAAAAATTTTATAAAGATCCTATTGTATACCCTTATAAGTACTAAATTCCTCATGGGTTACACGTGTGGTATTTTCCTAAGGTACCAGAGAGTTTTACTCTACAACATTTTAATAAGACATTATAGAATAACATAGCACAAATTTTACTATATATAAATTAACCAGGTAAAGATACAGAATTGGTAATGATCATAACTGAAATGTTTATTTAAGTATGCAAAAAATATTCTATTCATTATTATGCTCTCTTGATGGAATATGTTTCCATGGGCTTCACAACATTCACCAAGAGGGAAGACAAGAATTAGTCCTAGAGGGAGTAAGTAAAAGAATAATAAATTATTCAATAACACGTGATCCTGAAACTTTCCTTATCATATGCATAACTCGAGCTCATTAAAAATGCAGATTCCTAACCCTGACTTGAAGGATTCTGAGTAGATACGATGTAAGTTCTGGGCATATACTTGCCCAGGAAAAGGTAATCGCATGATGATGAATATGTTCCTCTAGTTCTCCCTGCCTCTCGCCATCAGCATCAGCTTAACAAAAAGGGCGCAAAATTATATTCTTTTTGATACGTGGTTGTGTGTTACCTTTAACCTGTTTTTTAGCAAATATTCAATAGTACCACTGTGCTGCCATAGGTCTTGGCCTGTTTGTATTTTTTTTTCCTGTTATGTACAAAAGCCCTAATTATAGTCACTTTACATGACTTACTGTTTTGGGATCCCGGAATAATTTCAAACCATTTGTGCTTTTATATGAACATATGTACACTATTCTTTATAGAGAAATATAAATATATCAGTGTGTCTGCTTTTGAATGTGTCTGGAGACATTTCTACACTGTATATTTGTAGATAGTCTACTGCTTTACAGTTCTTGCTGCCTGTTGGATCGACTCTTTTGACTTGTACCTTCTCAGTGTGCTCTAGGCCCATGCCTGAAAGTATCATCCTTAGTGCTGACTGGTGTAATTCCACAGCTGGGCCTTCATATAGTGGAATGTAGTGGCCCAATCAGAGCAGCCTGTCCTTATTTTCGCCCGTCCCTCCAGATCCTGCCCAGCATTATATGTGGCTGGGATGTCATTTATTGCTTCTGGCTGTTGATTCTGCCTCATATCAGATATTAAAGATAGGATGCATAAAGTATACCAGTTTGAAAGTTGCTTAACACTTTTTTTTTTTTGACGGATTGTTTATGGCTTGTGTCTGTAGTTCAATGTTGAGAAACAATGAAACATTCTCAGACAGTTTGCATAGTCACTTATGCAGATACTTATCTGCACAGTCATTTTCTTTTCATTAATTTTTTTTTAAGAGCAGATGTAGGTTTACAGAAAAATCATGCAGGAAGTAGTTTCCATACTATTGCCTGCCCCCGTTTTCCCTGTTATTAACATTTGTGTTACTGTGATACCTTTGTTACAATTGATGGAACACTATTATTATATGTTATTGACTGTAGTCCATAGTTTATATTAGAGCTCATTCTTTGTATTGTATTAGACCTATTCTGGTAACATATATAATAACCCATAGTTAATCATTTTAGTCACTTTCAAGTATACAATTGCATAGTGTTAAATACATTCCTAATGTTGTGCTACCTTAAACGCCATTTATTACCAAAACTTTTCCATTACTCTAAATAGAAACTCTGTACCAATTAAGCACTAACTCCCCCTTCTCCAACCACTCCTGCACCTAGGTATTCTAGTTTCTGACTATGAAATGCAGTCACTAAGCCACTTTTTTTGTTGTTTCTTTATTTCCCTGATGAGCACCCCTTCACTAGCAAACAAAACATAGATAGGATCTGACTCCAGGGCCTCTGGAGATTTGTTAGGAGTTGGCACTGTGTTGGGCCAAGACCCTTAATTAGGTCAGGAGTTTTGGGTATTTGGTTCTAACAGTAACTTTTATTTAGCACCTAATATGTGCCAGGAAAGCATCTTATGTCACAATTTTTGTTAGCCTTATTTTATAGATGAGGAAATTGAGGCTTAAGCATTAAGTAACTTGCCCAAGGTCTCATAGCTTAGTAAGTGATGGGGGCTGAAATGAGAGCTCAGGTCAGCTTGACTTTTAAAAAATTACTTTTAATTGTAGTAAAATATACATAAAAATCATTTTAACAATTTTAAGAGGACAGTTCCTTACCAAAACTCATATTCATTTAACAATAACTCCCCATTCCCCCTCTCTCCCTGCCTGTAAACCACTATTCTGCTCTGTCTCTGTGAATTTGCCTATTTTAAGTATTTCATATAAGAAATCAAACAATATTTGACCTTTTGTGCCGGGCTTATTTCACGCAACATGTTTTCAACATTCATGCATATTGTAGCATGTACCAGCACTTCACTTCTTTTTATGTCTGAATAATATTCCATTATATGGATATACCACATTTTGTTTAACCATTGATCTGCTGGTGGACACTTGGATTGTGCCTACCTTTTGGCTATTGTAAATAATGCTGTGATAAACATTTGTGTACAAATATCTGTCCAAGTCTCTGCCTTCAGTACTTTTGGGTATATCCTAGGAGTAGAATTGCCAGATCTTATGGTAATTCTGTTTAACTTTCTGAGAAACCTCCAAACTGCCACAATGGCTGCCTGCACCATTTTACATTCCCACCAACAATTTACAAGGGCTCCTATTTCTTTGCTCCTTATCAACACTTATTTTCAGTTTTTTTTTTTTTTAATAATAGCCTAGTGGATGTGAAGTTGTATCATTGTACTTTTAATTTGCATTTCTTTAATGACTAATGATGTTGAGCATCTTTTTATATGCTTTTTTGTCATTTGAAAATCTGTTCAAATCTTTGGCTCATTTTTTTAGGTTGTCTTTTTGTTGCTGAATTGTAGGAGTTCTTTATATATTCTGAATGTTAAAAACCCTTATAAGATACATAGTTTCCAAACATTTTCCTTCATTCTGTAGGGTGTCTTATCACTTTCTTGATAATGTCCTTTGCACAAAATTTTTTAATTTTGATGAAGTCCATGTTATCTATTTTTTTTCTTTTATTGCTTGTACTTTTGGTGTAAAATCTAAAAATCCATTGCCATTACAAGCTTTTGAAGCCATTTCCTTATGTTTTCTTGTAAGAGTTTTATAGTATTAGGTCTTATTTTAGGTTGTATATCCATTTTAATTAATTTTTTGTGTATGGTGAAAGGTAGGGGTCCACATTCATTTTCTTTTTATTTTAAAATTTTTTGGAGTAAATAATTCATACATGAACATACATAAACAATAAGTGTATAGTAAAAGTTGTAAACTTACAAAACAAACATGCTTAACATCATAAAGGATTCCCATACATCACCCCATCACCAACACCTTGCATCATTGTGAAACATTTTTAACAAATTATTTAAGAGCATCATCAAATTACTATTACTAACTGTAGTCCGTATCTTGCATTTTTTCCCCCAATCCACCCTCTGTATTATTATTTTTTTGTTCATAAACCATACAATTTATCTAACGTGTACAATCAGTGGCATTTGGTATAATTACTGAGTTGTACAGTCATCACTTCAATATTAGAGCATTTTCATTACTCAAAAAAATAATAAACCAGTATCATCATATGTTAGTGCTACTACTTATAAATCCTGTGATATGCTCTCACCATTTCTATTCATTTACAAACAACTTTTTACCAATTCTACACAGATTAAATATCAGCTTTCCATTCTCTTAACCACATTCTTTTCTCTGGTGACATATTCTAGCTATTAACTCCATGAGTTTGCTTATATTTATTTATTTATTTTGTGTGTGTGTGTGTGATGTTGCATTTATTTTATTTTTTAATTTTTAAAGAACTTTAGATTGCATAAATGTTACATAAAAAATATCGGAGTTTCCCATATACCCCACTCCCACTCTCCCCACATTTTCCCCATTAACAACATCTTTTATTAGTGTGGTTCATTTGTTACAATTGATGAATGTGTATTGAAGCATTGCTACTAACCACGGATTATAGTTTACACTTTGCCCCACACAATTTTATAGGTTTTGACAAAATGTATAATGGACTTATCCATCATTGCAATATCATGCAGGACAATACCAGTGTCCCAAAAATGCCCCCATGTTACACCTATTCTTTCCCCTCCATCTCCTCAGAACCTCTGGTGGCCACTGCCTTTATAGCAAGGATAAAAGTTCTTCCATTGCTTGAAGAGTTTGCTTATATTTAGTTCATAATAGCAAACTCATAAATTATTTGTCCTTTGTGCCTGGCTTGCTTCACTTAACATAATGTCCTACAAGTTCATCCATGTTGTCATATGCTTCATGACTTCATTTTTTCTTACAGCTGAATAATATTCCATCGTGTGTATATACCACAGTTTGTTTATCCATTCGTCAGTTGATGGGCACCTGGGTTGTTTCCATCTTTTGGCAATTGTGAATAATGTCGCTATGGACATCGGTGTGCAGCTGTCTGTTCATGTCACTGCTCTTAGTTCTTCTGGACATATACCTAGTCGCGGTATTGACGGGTGACATGGTAGATCTATATCTAAGTTCCTTAGGAACCGCCAAACAGACTTCCACAGTGGCTTTACAACTTCTGCATTCCCACCAGCAGTGAATAAGCTTCCCTATCTCTCTACATCCTGTCCAACACTTGTAGTTTTCTGTTTTGTTAGTAGTGGTGGTCATTCTAGTAGGTGTGACATGATGTCTCATTGTAACTTTGATTTGCATTTCCCTGTTAGCCAGTGATGCTGTGTGTTTTTTCATGTTTTTTTTTTTTTTCCATTT
>JAQZBX010040630.1:0-22617 GCA_029593785.1 Cabassous unicinctus | reverse complement strand
CTGTTCTTTGCCTTGCCTTTTACATTCAATTCCCCACCCACCAGGGGGTGGGGCTCAACGCCCTACTGACTGACATGGCCCAGTCAACGCCCTAATCATAATTCAATCATGCCCAGATTAACAGATCAGATTACAGGCATGATCCAATTATATTTTTGGAATTCATAATTACATCAAATTCCCCAACGGTTACAGTGTCCTTCACAGCTTTCCCAGGCCTATTCAATGGGCATTCACGGGTTGACACCAATTCCCATGTGGCTGAGGAGGCAGAAGGCTTTAGTGTTATTTGAATTCCTCAAACCAATATGTTATTAACAATTAATTATTTTTATTTAAAAATATGTATTGAATAGCCATATAAGATTAAGAATAGTGTCTGAAAGGATTAAGCCAAGAATGAAATAATGTTGTTGGAAAGGAAAAAAATCTTTAAAACATACTTCTAAATTAGCCTCTTCATTGCAAGAAGACTTGATAGGAAAGTCACTGCTTGGGGAAGGGAATATAAGTTAACAGATAAGAGAGAAGGCAGAACTACTAAATTACAACTGAATGCCTGGAAAGAATAGAACAGATTTCACAGATGAGAAGTTAGTAAGAGATTTAAATGAGTACAATTTTCCAGGCCCAGGTGAAGTCCATCCCAGAAGACTGACAGGACCTGCATCCTTATTCTCAGAGTCCCTATCACTGAGCTTTGAGAAATCATGAAGATCAGGGAGTTGCCACAATCCAGAAAAAAACAAGTGTCCCAAATTTAAAAATACATCAAGTAATATATTTGAAAAAGTGTAGACAAAAAATTTTGATGTTGAGCTTTGGCAAGATTCAAAAATGGATTATTAAACAGCTGATGTGTGAGCACTTAGAAGGTGATGAGTGTTAGAAACCATAATACTGTCTCTAAGTACAGTGTAGGTCATGGTAAATCAGAGGATCAAGGGCATTGCAAGGAACAAGGTACATTGTTTCCCAGGGTGTGTTTATATAGTGAGCCGACGCTCTCTGTCCATCCACACATGGCTGTCCTTCCCTTTGCCTTAGTTCTCTTTGTCAGGTCAGATGTCCTTGGGCTCATCTTCCTGCCTTCCCTTGGCCCTATGATATAAATACACCTGTGTTCTGCTCTCCAGAACACTCCCAGGAAATGGAATGCCTAAGAGAGGCTCTGCTCTCCTCTTGATCCCGGCTTCAAGAGCTGGAAATGGAGCTGGAGCACCAGAAGGTAGAACATCAGCATCTTTTGGAAGATTTGAAGGAGAAACAACAGGAGATATTGCATTTCCAGGAGAAACAACTATCCCTCCAGGAGAAAGACTCGAGGAAAGAGGCATCCCACTGATAGGGAAAGAGAGGAGGCATTTTCTGATTTAGATGTAGGAGATCAGCAAGACAGTGATGTCATTATAAACCTCAGTTTCCCCTCTGCTATTCCTGATTTATGAGTAACTATGAGCAGATGGAAGAACTTCTCTGGGAATGTCTTTTTTCCCTATAAAGTTTAAGGAATGAAAATACTGTCATAGAAGGCTTCAGCATCTGAGAGACTGGAGAAACAATGCTCTCATCCTTCCAATCAGATACAAGACATTAGTCTCACCATAACCTAGGAAGCCTCTACCCCAGCCTTGGGGCTTGTCCCCAGAATAAGTCAACATGGAAGGAGCATTTGTAGGAGCAGCTCAAACACCATGCTGGTGTGTCTGTTTGGCTACTCACCAATGGTATGGCTCCAAGCAAGTTATTTTACCTCTTTGACCTCAGTTTCCACATCGGTAAAATAGAAGCGATGGTCATCATGACTTCTGAGTCAACACCTAGGGTTAAACACTGTGATGCGAAGGTTGACTCCAGCCTGTGGCCTGATGTGGCTGGGCAGCTCCGACAACTCAGCGGGCTCTTGCCTCCCACCTGGCAGGCTGCAGCACAAGCTGGCCCTCCTGCAGCAGCAGTGTGAAGAGAAGCAGCAGCTCTTCCAGTCCCTCCAGGCGGAGCTACAGATCTGTGAGGCTTTTTATGGCAATGCCAAGAAGGGCCTGAAAGGTATGTGTTCCTCCCCAACTCACTGCCCCCTTGGCTCTCCCCACAAACTTCCTGCCCTTTGCTATGATCCCAGTGAGGCCATTACATTGGGAAAAGTGGAGATCAGGGAAGCTTCTGAATTCTATCTCAGAAAAATCCCCAGGCAGGCCTGGGGCTCCCAATAAGACAGGGACATTCTCACACAAAGCCCAGGGGTGAGATGGTGATATGAACATCCTTAAAAATGGGCCACAAGAGTCACCCACTTAGATGGCCAGGGAGAAGTTAATAAAAATCCAGGTAATAACGTATTTTAAAAAATACTAAGAATTATCCCGATGATATCACCATTTGAAAGGATCTTGAAAACTGTTAATAGCACATATTGAAAACCCATGCAGCCAGGTAGCAAACAATCTGTTCCCACCCTGACCCTTTTCCCCAGTTGGGGGGGATATATATATATATATATATATATATATATATATATATATATATGCAAAAACAAACATGCCACCCACAAAAACACAAAACCTTTCAGAATCACTGCTAATAGCCTCTAAGATTTAAGGCTGGATTTCAGTTTAATAATATTTTATGGAGGACTTTTGCCACCTGCTAAAATAATAATCTGGCATTTTAGAATTCTGTGATAGTCCCCCTTTCCCCTTCACATAGGGAGGGTTCTAAGCATAAAAACAATAAGTCTCAGGCAGCTGAAAGAGAGGGCTCGCCTCAATTTGATGAAATTAAGCAAGGATAAAAAGGAGTCCTGGATTGATTTAAAATATCAGTGGACGTGGTGAGGGTGTATAGCTCAGGGGTTGAGTGTCTGCTTCGCATGTACAAGGTCCTGGGTTCAATTTCTGGTACCTCCTAAAAAAATATAAAAATAAAATAAAATACTGATGAGAGGCTTGTTCATAGTGGTCATTTACCACACTTTGTTAGGATATTCACATAGCTCATTGCAAGAATATTAATGTGCTTAATTAAGGGCCGTATCTCCAGGCACAACTGGGGGAATCATGTAAGATATGGTACATGCATCCTATTTCCTAGCTAAAAACTGAAACAAATGTTACAGTTCAAAATAGATTTGGCCTCAAGATTTTCAGGTAAGGGAATGGGGCCTTGCAGAATATTTATTAGCTCTCTTCATCCCCAATATGTAGAAATCAACCATATGATTGGAGGTAAGTATGTATATATATAGGAAAGTTGAAAAATTCACATAGTTGTGATCTCTGGTCCACAGTGTCTGACTCCCATTCTTACCTGCTACCCAACAGTCTGGTGCCTTCCTCCTCCTCCTCTTTGGTTCCTGAGTGTGGCAGTCATCACATCTCCTCCATCAGCCCCCACCCTTCTCCTTGGAAGACCCTGCTATTTAGCTTGTAGAACTACAGATAATTTCAGAACGAAACAATGGGCTTTACCTAATCTGCTAATCATATGGCCTCTACACGCATGTGGGAAATTTGTACCTGAGGAAAACTCCAGATTGGGTGCTTGCTCTCTCAGCATTCCCAGGACCACACAGGAAAGGTAACATTTCTACCACAGATGGGTTGCAGCTGTGTGCTGCCTACAGCCCTGAGATTACAGTGGGGCCCTGACTGAAAAGGCTGCCGGGAGCTGTGCTCTGACAAGTGCTTGGAAATGTGGCTCAGGGCTGTCAGCCTCCTCTTCTTTCAGCTCACAGCTGGGATGCCTGTCACAAGCCCCTTTGAGGAGTGACTTGAGCAATTTGGTGGCAGAGGTCTGAGCTTTGAGAGGGCAGCTGGAGCAGAGCGTTCAGGTGAACAATTGTCTGCGACTGCGGCTGGAGAAGCAGTTGGACAGCAGTGCCTGCACAGCCAGCCTCAGCCTGTCCTCCATTGTCTAGAACTTCCCAGCCAGCACCAACCCTGGAATAAGCAGCCACACTTCAAAGGTATGAAGGAGAAGGGAGTTTGGAAGCCCTCAGCCAGTGGGTGGTCACCAGGATGCCTGAGGTGTAAGGGACAGCCATGCCCCCTCATGTGCCTTAGGGTCAGGTGGCATTGGAGGTGCTCTAATATAGTGGACTGCGGGACAACAGGGGCTGAGGGTCAGATCGAGATCCAGATTCAGATGTTGCCATATACAGGTTGTCTGCCATAGGCAAGTTGTTTAAACTCACAGGTAGTTTAGCCTCAGCTTCTTCATTTTTAAGATGAGGATAGTCGTGAAATATTCCTTTTATAGTCATTTGAAGCATTGGATGAAATAATCTACGTGTTCCTGTCACAAGAAGAATTAGTCAAGAATTAGAAGCTGTATATGTTAATAAGTTTTCCTTGTCTTTGTATAGCACTTCAAAATTTACCAATTGCTTTCAAATATGTAATTACACTTGAGGCAGGGCAGACACTACTATCTCTGTACTTCACATGAGAAAACTAAGGCATTGAGACATTACCTGACATGCTCAGGTTTGCACACCTAGAACTAGGTCTTCTGATCTCCAGTCTGTGTTCCTTCCACAGCACCAGGCTCCACCTCAGTGGTGCTGACCTGCCTGGAGTTTCTAGCCTGATCTCCCATTCCCTAAGGTGTGGGGCACTGAGCTGTGTAGTAATTGTCCCTGTTCCTAAGGAAATCGGGGTGCTGGGCAAGCACTGAGGGATGGGCACGTTTCTCCCAAGGGGGAGTGGTCCACTCCTTCTGCCCTTTCAGATGGGCATGTTTAACCAGTTCCCTCCCTCTTCTCAGTGTCCTTCATCTGTCTCACTTCACCAGGTCCTAATACCAATGTTAGCTCTTCCCCACACCTAGGCTCTTGACATATTTAATTTCTTCTTCCTCTTTCTTTTTTCCACTTTTTGATACACCATTTACTTCAACATCCCCTATCACCTCCATGGCGATAGCCTCTACTTTATTCTAATTAGGAACTATGTCTCCTCGGGTTTCTTTAAAGCTGAGCTTTCAAACTCTTTTTCCCGCATTTCCTGGGTCATGTTAACCTTTATTTTTCTCTAATTCTGCTAGGTGCTCATTTATCAGACAATGACCTGATAAATCAGGGGATAGTCACATGATCATGTTATTATGACCACTAAATAAGACATGAATGTGCACTGCCAAGCATAGCACTTGCCTGGCTGGTTGATATTGCCTTACGTAGGTCAGGTGGCTGCCTTGCCATCCTCGGGGTGCCATGATGGTTGCAGTGCTCAGCTAGGTCTTCTTCTCTTCCCCCTCTCCAGCCTTTCCCCTCTCACTGGCTTCCCAGGACACCAGCCAAGACTCAGCCACTCTGGCTCAGTCACTGATCATCCTTCTTGCCCATCACAGAAGCCTGAGCAGGAAATCAGGCTCCAAAACACATTGACCTGAGCAGGGTTGTTTTCATCTTCTTTGTGATAGTGTCCCATTCCACCATCAGATTTCTTCCTGGGTTCCAATGGGACATCTTTAATCCAGCAAGGCTTCTGCCTCCTATTCTTCTTCCACTGATAAATGATTCCAGTTCCATCTCCCTAGAATGGTGATTGCTTGAGTGTAATTCCCTATAAATCCACTCATTCTTGGTGTCAACATTTTTAATGTATGTCTTGGACTTATACTGGGGTTGCACAAGTATACCTAATAATTTCATGAATTAGAAATTGCTTTCTCATAACATACCCTTCAGTTAAAGGAACACGTTTTGTTGTGAAGAAAAAAAACAGGTGATTCATTTACTATTGCTTTTGATTTTGCATCTGATGTGCAGCGTTTTCCGGGATTCCTGACAATTACAGTGTCTTCACTCCCTAGAATCAGTCTCATTCCCTCCAGTACCATAAGTAATTGTGGAAGCCAAAGAGGAAAGGATGGGGGAGCAGCAAAAGACCCCAAGAGGGTGGCCAGAAAGAAATGCAATAGAAAGCACAAGCCAAGGCAACAATGGGTTGGCTGGTCATTTCTACTTTGTTGGGCTGTTTTGTCATTTCATTGACCAGGACACATGTTTTAAAGAAGGCAAGGACTAATTTGGAGGTAAGGAAACTGCTGCACCAGGCAGAGCCACAGAGCCACCCCAAACCCATCCCCATCTGGCATCAGAGTCTGCAGGTGACCCTGGACCTGCTTTGCTCTTCCAGGACATTTCTGGTCTATTTCTTGGGTCACAGGCCCTCAATAAGCATCCCTGTATTTCCCATCAACACCATCCATTCAATCCCCATCAGCAACCTCCCCCAACATTACTGTGCACTCCACACTGTCATCATCTTCTCTTCTTTTTACTACAATAAGTAACCCTTATTTATGTCAAGTCAGGATTCTGGAGAAATGCAACTTAGTTGTTCCTTTACGTCAATGGACATGTGATAGTGGTCATAGCTCATTGGTTGAGTGCCTGCTTTGCATGTCTGAGGTTCTTGCTTCAATCCCCAGTATCTCCTAAAAAAAAAAAAATTGCCTGGACAGAGGACCTGTGTGGAATCTGTCTCTGAATTCATTTTTGGTTAGGGATCCTGAGGCCAGTTTTGTATACTACACTATGAAAAAATAAAAGCAAGGTGCAATGTAATAAATTTGTTTTACTGACACTATAGGTTTAAGAATAGCAGTTTGATTTTCTTTACTTTCTTGAAGTATATCTCTCATACATGAACATACATAAACAATAAGTGTATAACAATAGTTGTGAACTTAGAAAACAACCATACATAACATCATAGAGGGCTCTCATACCTCACCCTACCACCAATACCTTGCATTGTTGTTGAACATTTTTAACTAATGATTAAAGAGCATCCTCAAAATATTACTACTAACCAAAGTAATTTCCCCCAACCCACCCTATTTTTTATTATTATATCATTTATATGTGAACATACATGAACAATAAGTGTATAGTAAAAGTTGGGAACTTACAAAGCAAACATTCATAACATCATACAGGGGTCCCATACATCAACCCTCCACTAATACCTTGTATTGTCATGAGATATTTTTTACAAATTGCGAAAGAATATTGTCAAAATCTTACTGCTATAGTCCTTATCTTAACATTTGGTGTATTTTTTCCCTCAAACCACTCTTTTATAATTTTTAAAATATATTTTTATGACAGAGTTGGTAAACTTACAAAACAATCATGCACATGTGCAGAATTCTGAAACAACACCCCTCTATCAACATACCACACTGTGGTGGAAGATTTGTTACAGATTATAAGATAATATCACCCGATAATTACCAGGTCCATAGTGTACGTTTGGCACACATTTTCCATACTCCCCCATTATTTACACAGTACATCTTTGGCATAGATGCATGACTATTACATTATTACTGTTAACCACAGTCCATAGGTCACTCCAGTTGTATTTTTCCCATGCTTCTCCACATTCCCACCACCCTGCAATTGATATGTACATTTGCTCTAGCTCACAAAGAACACTCTTGCATCTGTACCATCAACCATAATTCTCATCCACCTCTGGGTTTACTGTGCTATATAGTCCCTAGATCATTCTCTAGCTTTCTGTCAAGTGTCATTTACATCCCTAGACTACCATTTTCAGCCACATCCCCATTTATAAACCAGCTGTTACTCACTACAATGTGTTACCACCAACTATGTACATTTCCACACTTTTACAGTAAAGCTAATTAAAAGTTCTACATATATTAAACATCAGTAGTCCATCTCAGTCCTCTTCTCCTTTAAGAATCCACCACCTACCACCAGGTCTTGAAGATATTTTCTTACATTTTCTTCTAGAAGTTTTATGGTACTTGCTTTTATAATTAGGTTTTTGATTCATTTTAAGTTAATTTTTGTATAAGATGTGAGATATGAGTCCTCTTTCCTTCCTTTGCTATGGATATCCAGTTTTCTCAGCACCATTTCTTGAATGGACTGTTCTGACCAAGCTGGGTGGTTTTGACAAGCTAGTCAAAAAATTACTTAACCATAGATGTGAGGGTCTGTTTCTGAACCTTTAATTCGGTTCCATTGGTCTATGTGTCTGTCTTTACTTACACCAGTACCATGCTGTTTTTACCACTGTAGCTAGGTAATACAACTTAAAGTCTAGAAATGAGAGTCCTCCAACTTTGTTTTTCCTTTTTAAGATGTTTCTGGCTATTCAGGACCCCTTATCCTTCCAAATAAACTTGGTAATCATATTTTCCATTTATATAAAAAATGTTGGTGGAATTTTTATTGGGATTGCATTGAATCTATACATCAATTTGAATAGAATTGGCATCCTAATGATATTTAGTTTTCCAATCTGTGAACATGGGATGTTCTTCCAATTATTTAGGTCTTTAAAAAAATTTTTTTAACAGAGAGTTGTAATTTTCTGAATACAAGTGCTTTACATCATTGGTTAAGTTTATTCTTAAATATTTGGATTTTATCTGTTATATTTTATTTTCACCACTCTTTTGACACTTTTAGTTACTTTTATTGACATAATCTTCATTTCTAGACTCTCTTCTAGGCCTCTCTCTCCTGTCTTTTCTTTTCAGGCTGTAGCACACCCTTTAGTATTTCCTGCAAAGCAGGTCTCTTGGTTACAAACTCTCTCAGTTTCTGTCTATATGTGAGATTCTCAACTCACCCTCAATTTTGAAAGACAATCTTGCTGGATAAAAGATTCTTGGCTGGAAGTTTTTCTCTTGCAGTATTTTAAATACATCATATCACTGTCTTCTTGCCTCTATGGTGTCTGGTGAGAAATCAGCACTTAATCTTATTGGGTATCCCTTGTATGTTATGCATTGCTTTTCTCTTTCTGCTCTCAGAATTCTCTCTTTGTCTTTGGCATTTGACATTCCAATTAGTACGTGTCTCAGAGTTGGTCTATTCAGATTTTTTGGATGGGAGTATGTCGTGCTTCTTGGACAGAAATATCTATGTCCTTCAATAAGGTTGGCAAATTTTCTACCATTATTTCTTCAAATATTCCTTCTGTCTCTTTTCCCATCTCTTCTCCTTCTGGGAAACCCATGACACAGATGTTTGCATGTCTCTTGCTGTCGTTTAGTTCCCTGAGACCTTGTTCAAGTTTTTCCAACCGTTTCTTCATCTGTTCTTTTGTATGTTCACTTTCAGAGGCCATTTCTTCAAGCTCACCAATCCTTTCTTCTGCCTCCTCAAATCTGCTATTATATGATTTCAGTGTATTTTTAATTTCATTTATTGCACCTTTCAGTCCCATAAGATCTGCGTTTTTTCTATGTATGCTTTCAAATTCTTCTTGGACTCATCCAATGTCTTAATATCCTTAATTTCTTTAGCCTTCTCACTGAATTTATTAAGGAGATTTGTTTGAACATCTATGATTAGCTGTCTTAACTCTTTTATGTCATCTGGAAGCTTATCTTATTCCTTTAACTGGGCCATATCTTCTTGTTTCTTGGTGTGGATAGTAATTTTTTGTTGGTGTCTTGACATCTGGCTTAATAGAGTATTTATCCTGGGTGTAGGTTTTCTCTTTAGTTTAGGGCTTCCTGCCCTTTCTCCCTTGCTGGTTGTGTAGTAGGAGCCGAGGATGTAGTTGGTGCTATAAGCTGTGGAGTCTCAAGCTGCCCTCATTGCCCCAAGGACCAATGAAGCTTCTCCCAACTTTCTCCTTTGCTAGGGGTAGGGACAGAACCACAGCTGTGTGGAGTAATCCAACTCGTGCAAGCCTAGACAGTAGTTGCCCAGAGAGACTGATGCAGCTTCATGCCCCTTTCTCCCCTGCCTGGGGTAAGGATGGAGCTGCAGATATGGACAGTAAGCTATGCAGTGCAGGTCCAAGATGACCACATTTGTCCTGGTAGACTTCTGATTATTCAATCTGTGCCAGCCAGATGTACCTGCAGTTACCTGGATAGGCTGTTGCAAGGTCCGCCAACTTCCTCCCTGCTAGAGTTGGGGCTGTAGCCTGAGCTAGGGCTTCAGGCCAACCTGGGTGAAAGAAACCAGTCTCTACCATCACTGTGATTTACACTCAGCCTGGCTTACCCTCATGTGAGGGGTGGAGTCAAAATGGCAGCTACTGGCCTCTTTCTGACTTAGACAGTTTCAAACTTTAGCTGTTCTTAGGGTTATACTTTAGCCAGCCAAATTTACTAATCAGTAGCTGAAATTGGTGGCCAACCATCTCTTTCTCCCCTGTTTTTGAGAAATGGAGCTTCCAGTTCCTGCCACAGAATAGCTCCTGGGGTAGCTTGCACTGCCAAAGTAGGCTGATCACTGGTCTCCATGGCATGGCCTGTAGTTTCTAGAGAGGCTGGCACTGGTCCCCCCAGCTTCCTCCCTGCCTGAGGTGGGCCTGGGGCTTACGTAAAGCTGCAGTCTGATCTAGAGGAAAGAAGCCGGTCCCTACCAGCACTGAGATTTTCAGTCAGCCCCGCTTTCCCTTGTGTCTGGCAGAGTTAAGATGGTGGCTACTGGCCCCTTTCTGACTTGGACAGGTTCAAACTTTAGCTGTTCTTAGGATTATACTTTAGCCCACCAAATTTACTAATCAGTAGCTGAAGTTGGTGCCCAACCGTCTCTTCCTCCCCCATTTTTGGGAAGTGGAGCTTCCAATTCCAGCCGTGGAACAGCTCCCAAGGCAGCTTGTGCCTCCAGTGGAGGATGGGCACTGGCCTCTCTGGCATGACATGCTCTACTTACAAATCTTCTCTGCAGATGGGCAGTCTCCCCCTTCCATTCTTTCAAGGATGTTGCAGGATGCACTTCTGGTCTCCTGGAGCCCCCAAACAAGTGCTTTAGATAGCTCTGGGTCATTACTAACTGCCCTGTAGCAGGAGATGATTCTAGGAGCTCCTTACTCTGCTGCCATCTTGCTGGTTGTCCACAATTTGATTTTTTTTTTAATAACAATTTTTTTAAAAAAGATACTTAGATTACATAAATGTTACACAAGAAATGTAGGAATTCCCATATGTTAACTAGCCTGGCCTCCTGATGCCCAGAGCTCCTGAGGCCATGGAGATCCCTGTGTGCTGTCCCCCCAGGACATGAGGGGGCACCATGGTCCTTCCTCTTGGGATTAGATATTTAATGACCAAGCCCTCTGCTAATTTTCAGTGTTTTGGGGATATTGCCAGATCAGATGTTACCCTTATGTGTCCAGAGTTACCTGACTTTGGACACACTATCCCTGGTGTCAGCCCAAGGTCTGCACTGCCCAAGACTCAGTGGGTTTGTTTAGGACCTTCTCAGTCCTAAAAAGGGGGAAGGTACAGGTTGAGAGGAGGGGTGGCTCAGAAGAGGAGCAGTGACAACACAGAAGAGGATAGATGGACAAGGTAGGGCAGAGGGGCTGAAGAGCAAGGAGATCCTACTCCCTGGCCTCAGAGTGGCCATCCATCTCTCTGATGATCCCTTCATCCCCATTCTGCACCTGCTCCCCCACTGCTCTCTCATCCCTAGACTCTTCTTCCCACAATAACAACTTATCTGCTCCCTTCCTATCCTCTGAATCGGGGGAATCTCTCTTTCTCCATGCAGTCTCTCCAAACCTAGGCACAGAACCTTCACTTGCAACAGGGCTTTTCTACGCCCCCTCTTCCATTTGCCAAACCTCTGATTTGTGGTTCTGAGGATTCCAAAGCACAAAGATCTCCCAAGGGGAAAATTGCAAGCCACATGGGCTTGGGGCATCACCCTGCAAATATGTTTCCAGCTGTTCCAGAGCATCCCAGGGTGAGATTTTGAAGATGTCAAATTGTTCAACAGAAAATCAAAGAAGATCCTTGGTCCAGGGCATTCTTTCATGTGGTAAATTGTGTTATGGTATCAACATCCAGGTATTAAATGTTCCTTTTAAAGTCACATATCATCTTCAACAGGAAAGCTTGTTAAGGATGAATAAATTTGGGGCAGATCCCAGAAAATTCAGGTAGGAGGTGATGCTCATGCCAATGTCTAAGTCCCCTCACCAACACCCTCCACCAGGTGTTTGCAGCTCCCTGCTCTGGTCCCCTGGGAGCTTCCTAAGCATTTGAATCCTCAGATTTCTCTCCCCAGATTTTCTCCTTGCTCCTCCATGATTCAAATTCCTCTGCAATGGCACTTGCATTGTCTTCCTTTATATTTTCCCTCTCCTTTAGTAAATAATGTAATATTGAAACATTCTGTCAAATGGTGAGACTGCCTCATAATTTCTGCAATGATAAGCACAAAGCTGAACTTACTGCTTACTTCAGCAAGGGAGATCTAATCTGATGATGCACAATCTCTCTGAGTAGAACAGACTCCTGTTCTTATGTATAATTTCTGGGTGTGGAGTTCAGGCACTGGCAGGCAGTAGAGACAAAAGTGAGTTGCTCTCAGCTGTCCATTGTGCTCCAAAGCTGTTCATTGCAGTGAATTACTTTCAACTGGCAGATTTTCAGAAATGAGGGGATAACATTGACTGATATGTTCACTGAGGTGGGTGGCTGTGGTAGGCAGAATAATTCCACCCCAAGATGTCCACAGCATAATCCTGCTAACAGTGAACATTAAGTTAGTGACATTCAGATGGGGAGATTACCGTGGATTATCAGGGTGGGCACAACATAATCACAAAGGACTAATAGTGAAAGAGGGAGAAAGGAGAGTCAGTGTCAGAGTGATATGAAGTGAAAAACCTGTCTTGATTACGATATGGGTGGCCTCAAGAAGCTGGAATAGGCAAGTAAACATTTGTTTGGCTTTTATTAAGCATATTCATTTGGGGTAAAGTTTACAGTTACAAGGCCCAAAAGTGTCCAACTTAAGGAAGGAGCAAACAAAGGATAAACATTTGCTCTATTATAAGGAGAATTTTTGAGGGAAACATGAGTCATGCATCCCCTAAAGTTGTGAAAACCTATGGGGCATACTCCATTAGATTTCAAAGTCTGAGAGTCATTCTCAAGATGATGGTTTCTTCTCCCTGGGCATGGGGGCCTACCCTTTGCACAGGCTTACCCAATGACCATTTTCTTGGTTCCACCCTCATCAAGTATCTGGGTGCATCTGAGCTCCAGACCTCACCCTCCAAGAACATTGCGGTGATGGCCACACTTCCCCCAAACTATGGGGAACAAGTCCACCCCTCTCAGAGCACTGGAGTGTTGACCTCACTCCCAAGGTTCCCCAGGTCTCATCCTGTTGCAACATCATTTCAAATTCTAAAAATTCTCATATAAAACCATTGGGTTCAGAAATCCAAAATCTCTTCTGAATCATTTACATGAGGTGTTGATGATGATCCTGACATAATCCATTAAATACAGATCCTGATTCCATTTCCATTCTGTGAAACTGAAGAAAATTCATCTGTTCCCAACATACACTTGTGGGACAGGTATATGATAACAATTATAGACATTCCAGTTCAAAATGGTGATATTAAAAGTTAAAGTTGAGTCATTATTTTAAAACAGTTTGAAATCCACCTGGGCCAATTCCAGAACTTCTTTGATTAGGTTTAAAATCCTATGTTTTAGATTCCTGGCTGCTAAACAAAGATCATACAATGGATTGGCTTAACAAGAATTTATTGGCTCATGGTTTCAGAGGCAAGTAGACTTGGTTCCTGCTGGGGTTGGTATCTTCCGGTTGTCCAGTGATCTTTGGAGATCTGTGCCTATTCTGTCACATGGTAATGCACATGGTGGCATTTTATCCTTTCTCTTCTGGATTCCACTGACTTCCAGCTTCTGGCTGCTCCCTGTGGCTTCCCCTTCCATGTCCAATTTCCTTTGCTTATGAGGACCTCAGCCATAATGGATTAAGGAGGCCCACCCCCAGTCAAGTTGGGCACAACTTAAATGATAACATCTTCAAAGGCCATATTTACAAATAGGGTCACACCCTTGTGACCAGAGGTTGGGACCTGAGCATGTCTTTTGTGGAGAATGTGACTCAATCCCCAACAGTCTAACCTCCAGACCCCCAAAAAAGTACATTCTTCCTGTCTTCACAAGGCATTCATTCCATCACAACATCCCAAAAATCTTTGGCATTTTACAACAGTACCTAGTACAAAGTCTTATCAAAATCAGTTATGGATTTTCCCTGATGGACCTGTGAACCTAGAAAGCAAGTTATCTGCTTCTAATATACAATGGAATACAATAAACATTTCCATTCCAGAAGGGAGAAATTGGAAGGAAAACAGGGGTTACGTGTCCCAAACAAGTCTGAAAACCAGCAAAGCAAACTCCATTAGGGTTCAAGGCCTGAGAGTCTTCTGTGGATGGATGTTCTCTCCTCTGGGCCTGATGGAGCAATAGCTCCACCCTTTCAAAGTGTTTGCACAGCACCATGTTCTACCTGAACAATAGGGGGAGGGCCCACCCTCTTCAAGCATCAGAAAGAAAGCCAGGGTCTCTGAGAATGCCTAGGCACAGAGAACACACTCCCTGAGCATTTGGGTGGTGACACTCTCCCTGAACAATGGGGCACAAGGCCTGCCCACTGCACGCACGTGGGCACATGACCCACCTTCAAGCTCAGGGTTAGACCTGCTGTTCCACATATATGGGTGGGTCCACTCTCTTAGTCTGAGGATATCTATTTGTTCCAAACCTTTGCTTCCATGGTTCTGCCCTTGAAGTCATTTTTCCTTCAAATTCATCCCTTCTCTGTCTCTTTCAGTCCAAGGTGGTAGAAGTTCTGCACATCGTACAAATTTTGCAAAAACCTTGTTAGCCTTGGGTGCCATTCCAGGGGGTCCAAACTATCAGGCAATGGAAATATCCACAGTTCCTCCCCGGATAACTGCATTTCCAATCCCAACTTCCACTGAAATGGCTGACTGGATTCATGTTCAGCCATGTTCAGTTCAGCCCTCACATGGAGCCCTGATATCTGGAGCCTCACTTCCCAAAAGCTCAGGGGGTCCCTGATAGCATTGCTTCTAAGCCCTAATCTCAGCGCACACTATCTGGATAGTGTGAGAATTTTCCAAATCATCAATTGCTAGTTTTTTTTTTTTTATGCTTAACATTTCAATCCTGAGTTATCTCTTTTCTCTCTCATTTCACTATAAGCTGCAAAGAGAAACCAGGCTACACCTTACTAACTTAGCTTAGAATCCTCAGCTAAATATCCTAGTTCATTGCTTTGAAGTTGTCCCTTCCATCTAACATCAGAACACAATTTTTCCAAGTTCTTGACCACTTTTAAATAAAGATTGCCTTTTCTACAGTTTCCAATAACACATTCACCAGTTTCTTCTAAGGCTTCACCAGAAGTTACTTTAATGTCCACATTTCTACCAAGAGTCTCTTCAAAGCAATCTAGGCTTTTTCTATCAAGCACCTCGTTAATCTTCTAGCCTCTACCCATTACCCATTTCCAAAGCTGTTTTCACCTTTTTAGGCATTTTGCATATAGCATCACCCCACTTTCTAGTACCAAAAGCTCTTTTAGTTTCCAGGCTGCTAAAATAAATATCATACCATGGATTGGCTTAAACAATGGGAATTTATTGGCTCACTGGTTCAGAGGTGAGAATTCTTGCTTCCTTCAGGATTGCTATCTTCTCACTGACTGACAATCATTGGGGTTCCTTGGCTTTTCCATCACATCTATGCATATGGCGGAACCTTCTCCTTTCTCTTCTGGATTCCATTGACTTCCAGCTTCTGGCTGCTCCCTGTACCTTCTCCTTTGTGTCCAATTTTCTTTGCTTGGAAAGGACGTCAACCATATGGGATTAAGGCCCACTCTCATCAATTTGGGCACAGCTTAATGAATGAAATCTTCAAGGGTCCTATTTACAAACTGGTTCACAGCCACAGGACCAGTAGTTGGGACCTGAACATGCTTTTTGTGAAGGACATAATTCAATCCCCAACAGCCTGGGAATAATTCTCTGTGACATGGTGATCTGCCTCTGGCTCATGGCTTCCCATTTGCTTTTTGTTTGTTTGTTTTAATATATAATAATTTTTTTTATTTTTTAAAGGATAACTTGATTACATAAATGTTACACAAAAAATATAGGGATTCCCATATGCCCCGCTCCCCACACCTCCCACACCCTCCCACATAAACATCCTTCATTAGTGTGGTACATTCATTGCAATTGGTAAACACATCCTGGGGCTTTGCCATTAATCATGGACCATAGTTCACATTGTAGACCACACTCTCCCACACAGTTCTGCATGTTATATGATGATACAAAATGGCCTATATCTGTCATTGCAATGTCATCCAGGATAATCCCAAATCCCAAAAAAGCCCCCATATTACAACTGTTTTTCTCTCTCCCTGCCCCGAGAGCCTCCAGTGGCCACTGGCTCCACATCAGTGTTGTAATTTCTTCCTTGCTTGAATCAAAATATGTCTATAGTAGAATGCAATTAAGTCCACTCTAGTCTATAGCTCTTCCCCGCATCCTGAGGAGTCTGAATGGTGATGCCCACCCCACTGCAATTGAGAGGAGGCTTATATCCATCCCATGGGGAAGATGGATGGGATTATTCTGCCTGCAGCTGCATACTCTCTCCCTTCCCTGGGATGGCTGTTGTTCATTATCATCTCCATTTGTTTTCATCTAATTATTTGTTTTCATCTAATTATTTTTTCTTCACACACTCCTCTGAATCTTCTGTCAAGAACAGCCCTATCTGCCTCATGAGCACTGGAAGAGAGTCCCTTTACTCAGCTGAGAACTTGCTTATCTGGTCAAGGAAATGCAGAGGATGTGCTGAGGGCTGGTTTATACTGCTGGGAAACATCAATTTCAAGAGGAGATGGATGTGACCATTAGACCTTTCCCTGACTCAGAGCCTTTCCCTTACAGCTGCCCTCAGAGTGGATACCATCCAAGTAGGTATGACCTTCGTTGAAGTAAACAATGTTTGCAAAAGTGCTGGAGATGGCCCCAGTCTTACCTTCAAAAGTTTTTCCTTGAGTTCTGGAGAGGCCAGAGTAAGGGGGTCCTTGCATCTGAAGCAGTGATATAATAATATTCTCCAGCACTAACAGTTGAGATGGGCTTTATACACAATATCTCAATAATTTCTGAGGCTTGGTTTTCCTTCCACTGTGTTAAACACTTGGAGGCATATATCATTAAGAGTGCCTAGAGGATCTTAAAGCAGTGAGATGAAAAACAAAGTTTCAACACATTGTGGTAGCTCTCCTATATCTGGTATTGTGGCAGCTCAGAGGAGGGGTAGATGGCCAAAGACATATGTTCCTATTGAGAGGTGTATTGAGTGGAATCCTTGAAACAGTCCCATTTTCATCAGGGCTTTCCTGGTGACTGGTCATAGGGTGCACATGGTAAAGGGATGTGGACTGCAGATTTCCTACCCTTTGGAGAATGTAGAGCCTCCCCGAGAGGATGCTTGGGACAGGAATGTAGGTGAGATCATTTGAGGTTTGCAGTTACTTCCCTTTTCAGTCCATGAAGAAACTTTACTGTGGGCCTCCTCAGTGTTTGGTGTTGTGCCTGGATCCATGGATACAGAGATGTATATAATATTATCCAAACTTATGGGCCATATCAGTCAGGTTTCAGCAGAGAAACAGAACCGACAGGAAGTATATAAATATTAAGAGATCTGTTATAGGAATTGGCTCATGTGACCATGGGGACTGTCAAGTCCCATTTCTGTAGGATAGGCTACAAGTGAGAACACTAACCTAGGTTTTCATGAATTCCCCAAAAGAAATTCTTCTTCCCTAACTGGTGAAATCATCAGTTCTCCCTTTAAGGACTTCAATGGGTTGATTGAGATTTTCTCATTGCTGAAGGCAATCTCCTTCATTGATTGTAGATGTAATCAACCACAGATGCAAACATCTGACTAAAGATTAAAACCAGCAAAGTACCCTCCCAGTAACAATCAGGTCAGTGCTTCCTTGACCAAACTACTGGACAGCATAACTAGCCCAGTTACCCATGAACTTGACCATCCCCAGGGTTCTCAGCCTAGTAAACAGTAACGCATGAGAAATGTAATGAGGGAGGGTTGATAGGAGGAAGTAGTGAATCCTGCCTGGGGGATCACCTCAGTGGTTTTCCTGGTCCTCCTGGTAATTTCCAACAGCTGGAAGGCATACCTCATTCCAATAAGTCTAAACATCAGCCAGATTTCAGCCTTTCTGGTCATAAGCTACTCCTTGGTTCCATGGCGGCTCAGTTTGGCAGTGTTGACTCCTGAGGTCTCCAGAAGGAACTGCTGATAAAGGACTTCTATCTAGAACATATATAGGGCTCTGAAAACTCAATAATAAGGACACACTCAAAAAATTTTAAATGGATAAAGATTTGTAGAAATATGAGAGCATTCTCTCCTGAGCTATAACATGTATGATACTAATACATGGTGTTACTGTTAGGGAGGTATATGGAAAAATATATCAAATGTAAGCTACAGCCTGTAGTAAGTAGTAATATTTGGGTGATGTTCTTTCATAATCTGTAACAAATGTTCCACAAAAATGCAAGGTGTTGGTGGAGGGATGATACATCAGAATTCTGCACATTATGCATGATTTTTTTGTAAGCTCACAATTCTCTAATAAAAATATATTAAAAAATGAATGCTAGTACCTTGAGAACTATTATTTTTAAGATCTCCATTATTCATTTACATACAAGTAACAACAGAGCAAATCATTCTATTCTCTTTGACAATTAGATGTTTATAAGGTGAAGTAATTTTCAAATGTTAAAACCTGGGTTTTTTTTCTGAAAATAAATAAATAACAAAAAATATATGTAGAAACAGTTCAAAAAGAAGATACCCCACATCATTAATCACTAAGTAAATGCAAATTTAGACTTCCAGGAGATAATGCTACCTACTGTTAAAAATATCTCAAACTAGAAAACTGCTCACACCAAGTATTGACAAGGATATGAAAGAACTAGAACTTTTACCTTGCTAATGGGGAAGTAAAATTGTACAAACACTTCAGAAAACAGTGTGACAATCTTTAAAGTTTAATGTACACCTAATATATGATAAAGCCATTCCATCCAGTGAAAAGAAAGCATATATCCATGCAAAATGGTTTATAGAAGTTCATATTTAGTACACAAAGTCACCCAGATCCACCAACATTTGAATGAAAAAAATTTCTGATGTCCCTATATCATGGATACCCCTCACTGATAATAAGAGGGAACCAACAAAAACATGGATGAATTGTATAATAATTAGGAGTGAAAAAAATCCAAAACAAAATAATGTGAATAGTGAATGACTGCATTTATAGAAAACTTTAAACAATGCAAATGAATCTATTGTGAGAATGACTGCTTGCATTAGGGGAAAAGGTGTGAAGAGGGTTTCTAAGGCATATGAGGAAACTTTTTGGGGGTAGAGATGTACCCCAACTCTCTTGATGTTAGATGTATATAAATATGTGTTAAAACTTCTTAAATTTTGCACATCAACTGTGAGTACTTTATTGTGTGTCAGTTAGACTCCTATATAACTATTAAAATAGTTGTAAAGCAAAAAATTGTTATATAACCTGAAATTAAACTAATATTCTTTTATATGCTCAAAATTATCAGTGATACTATTTTTCGTGTTAGCAGGATAAAGGAGAAAAGCCACATGATCATCTCAATAAATGCAAAAAAGCATTTGAGAAAATTGAAGATTTTTCATTAAAAAGAAGCACTGCCAAATATCAGAATTTTCATAAAGCTAGAGAAATCAAGGTAGTATGCTATTGTCTTAAGAAACAAACAGTAGCAAACAGATGAATGAAACAGAGAGGTCCAGACATAGACAAACATGGTCAATTGCTTTTCACCAAATGTACCAGTGCAATTCAGTGGAAAATGTTCATTCTTTTCAGCAAATGTGGATAGGAAAGCTAAATGTTATAATAAAAATATCAACCCTTTTCTCACCACATATGCAAATTTTACTAAACATGGATTATAGCAGAAAGAGAAAAGCTACAACTATAAAAAATTCCCAAAAGAAAACATTGAAATTTTTTCAACATTATGTTAGGCAATGATTTCTTCCATAAAATATCACACACACACACACACACACACACACACACACACACACGTTTATATCCAAAAGAATACACCAATAACAGAAAATAAAAGAAAGCCATGAAATAGAAATAAAATTATTATATTTATCTCCAAAAAACGATTTGTAGAATATATCATGAAGCCTGTCAAGACAATGCAATAAAATAAATGGTCAAAAGATGTAAACAGATCTTTACAAAGAATATATGTGAAGGGCCAATGGCACTTGAATAAATGCTTAATGCATTAGTCATGAGGGAAATAAATTAATACTAAAGTGAAATGCCATTACACATCCATTAGTACAACTAAAATTGAATGACTAAAATTACTATGTCAGGGAGGTTTTAAAGCAACAGGAAATCTCATCCACTTGAGATCATGAAAAATGTTACAGACACATGAAAAGACAAAGTTGTTAAAAATGTAAACATATACCAGTGATGTGACAGTCACCTGAGTTTCGGTGTTCACAAAATATATCCACACAACAATCTGTCCCTTGAAGTTTCTGAGTAGTTTTATTTATAATCACCAAAACCTGGAAACTACACAAATGTGTATTAATAGGCAGAGATGGGGGCTGGGGAGCAGAAGTAGCTTAAGTGGTTGAGCACCTGCTTTCCATATATGAGGACCTGGGTTCAATCCCCAGCACCTCCTAAAAACAAACAAATGGAAAAACTAACTCTCATTAGAGAGAGGATATAGCTCAGGGGTTGAGTGCCACCTTCCCATGTACAAGGTTCTGGGATCAATGCCTGGTACCGCCTATTAAAAAGGGGGGGGTGCAGGAAGTAATTGAGGCAGTTCTCCTTCCTTTCCTTTTTCATGACTGCTTGGAGGCTCAGGGTCACACCCATGTCACCTTCAACTCAGGCAACACCAGCAGCTGAACTGAAGAGGAGTCATCCATGAGCCAGGCTCACAAAACCCAGGTGGAAATGGATGCCTAGAAAGTGAGGGGAGAGAGATTCACTGAAGAGTGATCCAGGAGATCACCATCCCCTGCCTGCCTGCCTCTCCTCAACCTTCTAAGCCACTGAGCCCCATAGTGCATGTACCCTGTGGATCACAACCACCTCAGGGCCATGACTTGATCTTACCATGTTCTGGTTTTAGGCCAACTCAAACACCCTACCAAGAAATACTATTTACACCTGTTCTTGAGCCCTGTTCTATTCAATATACTAAATATACTAAAAACAAACATAAAAAATAGTATCAGGTTTACAAGTATTTAAGGAGAGATAGACTATTTTAATCACTTGAAAAACTTGTAAACAGCTCTTGTGGGGCTTGAATGAAATCCAGAAGTGAAGAGTACAAAATGTAATGTTTAGTGACTTTAAAAAACAAAGGATCCCACTCAGAGAGAATGAGCTTAGGGTTAGATGGTAAGCTGACAATATTAAGCTGAGTTTAATGAAAAGCCAGCTGGGTTTGCCATAGTTAGAAAAGAAACAAGCATGATATTGGGATACAGAAAAATAAGATATAGGAAGAAAGCATTTTCAGAAGTATTCATTCACTTATTATATATTGCTATTTTTTCTATACTTTTTTATACTTTTTTCTATTTTTTTTATACTTTTTATCCAGAGAAGAACATTGTTAGTCTAACAGTTTTCTATTTTCACCTCAGATATGCCTTAAGATCTGTTTTAAGAAGAAGGTAGCACGACTTCAGGGAAGCCCTAAAGAAAATAATGATGTGGGGAGTGATTACTGTCTTGATATTCTTATACCTATACAAGAATGAATAATGAGAAATGCTTAGATTTTTTGGAGTCAGATGTGTGTTATCAGCTCAAGCCACACATATACTGAGAGTGGCTGATGAGGAGGTGGACCCCATGGGTGGTGGCCTTCAGAGGAGACCAGGCAGCCTTGTGTATCAGCATGGCCTAGGCAACTGGAAGGCAGAGGCTCCCAACATTCCCTGACACCCCCCACCTTCTAATTCTGTTATTGAGACTGCAGGCTGTTACCTGGCCTGCTGGGCCCTCCCTCCAGCACTCCTGTTGGAGGCTGAGCCCCAGGCAGCGCCTAAGGCTCTGTGCTATGGCATCTTGAGCTTGTTTTGTGTGGTTAAGGACCCTCAAGAGCTGTGGAGTGTTGATCAAAGTTTTCCTAACAGTAAGTTAAGAATTACAGTATCCTCATTTCTCATTCCTGATTCAACACACTCGATTTCACTTGTTTTTAACCCATCATGTGCTTGAGTGTCTTCTCCCCAGTCTTGGGCCTCCACTCTTCTGCCACCTGCTTCAGCATGGTAGTCTCTCAGCACTTTCTGGGCTCCCAGGACAGAAACAAGCATCCAGGAAATCAACCAAGAGTTGTGCTCCCAGCTTGCCAAAAGCAAACAGGATTTCAGAGACCTCAAAGAGAAATTCCTTATATCCGAGGTGACTGCATACTCCCTAGCCAACCAGCTACAGAAGTACAGTAAGTCCTACAGGGTCACAGACACCCCAGCTGATGACTGATTTTTTTGTCTTCCCTCTGATGAAATAAAGACCCTCAATGTTTTGTTTTGTTTTTAATTGTGGGTAAAAATCAAATTTTTCACAATACATACCAATATTTGTAAAATGATATATAAATACATGCATAT
>JAQZBX010040629.1:0-22612 GCA_029593785.1 Cabassous unicinctus | reverse complement strand
AAGACAGATTATCAGCCACAACCATAGAACATTAAACGGTTCAACTTGAGCAAAGGTCATTTGTGTTTTCTGTGATTGTCTTTCACTCTTGGATCTGTGGTTATCTTAAAATGCATGCACCAAAGTGAAAATGTGTTTGCATTCAATGGTTTGTGCTCAGGTGTGACTAAAGTGTGGTAAAATGGAGATCCTTACATGGAGGTCCTAACATGCTAGTCATTTATAAGCAATTCCTTAGACATTTTATTAATAATGAGGATATTTGTCTACTCCTGAAATAAAAGAGAAGTTTTTTGAACTCAAAATGTGGCCCCAAACAGCAGGTGGAAATGATGAGCTGTGTCCTGGGCTTGATATACAAAAATGATGCAAACACCAGGGTGACTTCACAGAACAAGAGCCATCCCAAGGAGTAAACACATGAGGAGGTGGGGCCACATATGTGCCTGTGTCCCAGAGGGTTTTCAGAGAGGCTCAGAGGAGCATTATTCCATCATACACAGAGGCACCAGGATTTTTCTGAAAGGCTAGATAAATGTTGTCCAGTAACTCCAGAAGGAATCTGACCTAGTGAGGAAAACTTGATAGTTCCCTACCACAAATCCCTTTCTCCCCTTCTTCCTCACAGATCTAACACTGGTTTTCTTCCAGGTAGCATCATGTCTGGATAAAAGAATACAAAATACCTTTAGCAACCTCTCTTACAGCTTGCGTGACAGGGCCACTGGGGTTTAAGTGTAGGTTGGCTGGGAATTTCTGGGAAAGTTTAGGTTTCCTGAAATTGATGCAACCCTTTTATCTTGTTACTCTCATCTTCCTTCCCGGAATGAGGACAAGAGGCTGGAGACAGAGCATTCCTTTTGTGATCAAAAGGCAATCAGGCAGATGAAAGCCAGTATTAATGAAGATAAGAGCAGAAAGCTAGAAGGGGCCTGGGACATAAATGTCCTTGTAGACTGTATTATGAAAGAAACATGAAAATCCAACAAGACTAATTTCACTGTAGAGAACCTCCACTAGGTTTCAGATTCAAATGCCTCCTTGAGAGTGTTAAGAAAATTCAGTTCCTCTGGGATATTTTCCAGCACATTAAGCAAATAAACAAGCAAATGAACAAACTGAAACAAACAAAATACACTCCACCAAAACAGTTTAATATGTCAAAGTGTAAGGAATCACTTTTCATAAGTGAAAAGGTATGATAGTGTTTTACTTATTCTGATGTATTCAATTTTGAACAGATGTTGCTGTTTGGTAAATAATAATGGGAATGATGAAACAAATTTTAAAATCCTGCCTTGCAGTGAATGCTTCCTTGCAATTATATGGGGGTATTTTTATATTTTCTAAGCACTCATAACAATTTTTGTTTTCCACTTATTTTCACTGATGCATATAGATTTAGAAATCATTTTCAGTTAATATCTGATTACTCAGTTTTATTGTATCCCAACCCATCACTTCCTACTTTGGTCTTCTTCAGTTCCAACCCATTATTCAAATCACTGTCCTAAAAGAATACAAGCAGAGTCATTTAAAAATGCTTTTTCTGAGCAAGATACTCTTCCCAAATTTTCCTGAATATTTTACAATATATTCTGGGCACCAGGATACAAACACATGAAAAATAAGCTCACAAAACATTGTCATAAATTCTCAAAGTATGATAATAGAGATGTCACATCTGAAAGAGACAAAAGCCGCTATGGTTTAGCAAGACTTTTCAGTGAAAGGGTATTTAAATGAGGCTCCTAAGTGTGAGCAGTAAGTGGATCCAACAGTTTTCTAGGCAGAAGGAAAGAGTGTCACCAAGAGAGGACATATAGCAGATGCAGAAGGGATTGCCACAAACTACCAATTTGGCTAGAGTGCAGGTTGAATGGAGGGGGGAAGTGTAGGAAGGTAGGAATAACATGTTGAATACAGATTCTAATGCACCTCAGATTGTAAACTTGGGAGAATGTACTCTGTCCTGTAAATGGTGAGGAGCCTGTATATGCAGAAGATTGCCTCTGATTAGAATACACTGCTTTACACTCTTGATTGCAGTAATTTTTTTGGAGGTACCAGGGCCGTGGATTCAACCTGGGACCTAGTATGTGGGAAGCCATCACTCAATTGAGCTACGCCGGCCCCTCAGTAATTTATTTAACCTAAAATGAACACAGTGTGAGAGAGATCATCATCTAATCAAAATTGAGAGTCCCCTTCCGATTCAAATGCTTGAAGACTGCCAGAATTCTTCAATAAATGGCAAGGCACAACTGATTAAACATGCTTCTCTTAATTCTTGATGGTGTAGTCACCAAGAGAAATGAAATTGACTTTTTCTCAACACTTTTCAGTTTGGAGTGATCTTTATGAACCATTTTTTATTTAATTTGCACAACCCCCAGTAATCTCTATGAGGTAGGAATTATTTGCCTGTAAGTCTTATAGATTGAGCATCTTACCTAGGTTTATGTAACAGCACAGAGGCAGAGGTGCTACTCAAACACAAGCATTCTGAGGCAGAGTTCTCTATTTGTTTTACTTCAACATCCAGTTCCTGCCATGAGTTAGAGTAGAGTGAGATGTTCAAAGCAACATTTGTCTGGATCAGTGGTTCTCAAGTATAAAAACTGGTCAGATGGACAGGGCTCTTTATATCAGGGATTCTCAAATATTATTATGCATTCACATCACCTGGAGATCTAGTTAAAGAAGCTGTCAGCTGAGGGTGATGCCCCTCACCAGTAGACTACAATTGAATGGCAAGGCTCTAGGGCACTGTATCAAAATCTCCAATACCACTTTCTCATACTACACTTGTCTTCAGAAAACTGTGATGTTTATTGCTAACTGAGTATCATACTTGTAAATAATGGAAGGGGTATTTTGCCTGCATACTTATAATTAAGGAAGCTAAAAAGAGCTTGAGAACTAAAGTCTGTTTGGTTGCTCTAGTGAGAACAGTCAAAACACCAATCAGAATGCCCTGTCTTATTTTATTTTTGCCTATCTTCTTCTCCCAAATGTATAGTCTTTCCCAGCACTTCCCCCAGTCTACTCATAAACTCCCATTCCCATCTGTATAATCTCCTAATGAAGCCTTATGTTATAACCTATACAGATGACTTCTACTTTGGTGATGTGCCATGAGACATTCAATATCTGTGTCTTTGCTCATGTTTCTTCTACCTAGATCATTCTCAATGTTCATCTCTTAAGGAAACAAACCTACTCTTCAAGGTTTCATGCCTTGGTTGTGGATCAACTTTGGTAACTGAGACTCAAAGGGATCACCAGAGTGACCCCAGCTTCAAATATTTTCTTTTCCATCTATTCAATAAATAAGATTATACATATCATAATATATCTTATAAATTGGGGTTTGGATATTTTTAGGCTTTATATCTTGAAAATATAGATAAATAATTCCAATATGGTTTAACTTCCTCTCAATAATCAATGCAGAAGACAGATTTTTAGATACACCAGACAAAGAATTTGAAAAATGGTCCTTTGTATGCTCAAGTGGGTAAATAAAAAACAGAGAATTAAGTAAAATATATTAGGAAAATAAAGTATGAACAATATGTGATTTTCAGAAAATATTACCTTTAAATAGGAATCAAACAAAAATACTTAAGTTGAAGGCTACAGTAACCAAAATTTAAAATTCCTTAGAAGATAGGAATAGCAGATAAAAGCTGGCAGAAGAAAGAATCAATGGTCTCAAAAACAAGAGATTTGAAACGATTAAGGGTGAGAAGGAGAAAGATAAAATAATTTTTAAAAAGCTTGAAAAGAACTTAAAAAATGTATGTACCAATATACACTTTATGGGAGTCCCAGAAGAGAAGAAAGAGAGATGACAGGGCAAAAGGAATATTCAAAGATATTATGGCATACATATTCAGAAAGTTGAATGAAAGTCACAAATATGTACATTCAAGAAGCCTGTAGTTCTATTCATCTGTCCCATGGGATCTAAGCCCCCTCTCAATTGGAATTAGAGTGTGCATCACCATCTGCAAATCCTCAAGATTGAAGAATAAACAAACATACGAGGGAAAGCAACCATGGACTAAATTGGGCGTTATTATTCTAGTAATAGAAGAACTGCTTGACAATACTAGGATGGATACAGGCCATTATACATGTTACCAAAACCTATAAAATTATACAGTGCAAGGTGTAAACCATAATATAAATTACACAACATGGTTAGCAATGTTTCAATATTTTTTCATCAACTGTAACAAATGTACCACACTAATGAAAAATGTTGTTAATGGGGGAAAGTGAGAAACGAATACAGGGTGGGGTATATGGTAATATTTTTGATGTAACTTTTCTGTAATCTAAAACTTCCTTAAAAATAAAGTTAACAAAGAAGTCTGTAGTGCCTTGAATTATGTACCAGAGGAAAACATATATTTAAACTTAATCAGTTCCCATGGAAATGAACTCATTGCAAATAGGAACATTTGATTAGGTAACGTTGCATAAGGTGTAGTCCAACTGAATCATGTTTGTTTTTTTTTTAAATCAGTTTTATTGACATATAACCACACACCATACAATCCATCCAAAATACATAACAGCTCTCAGTATAATCACAGAGTTGCTTTTTTTTTTTTTTTCAATCCAGATTACCAGAGGTCTTAAGAAGCAGTGTGAAAGTCAGGCAGAAAGAACTCATGGGACAGCCAAAAGCTGGAAGTCAGTGGAACACAGAAAAGAAAAGAGATGTCACTTTGTGCAATTCTTTGTGACAGAAAAAGACAAGGGTGAAGGATCACTAGCAGCCAGCATCTGAATGCTACAGTCTCCTGGAATAAATCAATACCTTACTGATACCTCAATTTTGGATATTTCCTGGCCCCAAATTATGATCCTATAAATTCCTATTTTTTAAGCCAAAACATTGCATGGTGTGTATTTTAGCAGCTAAATGAATCCCAAACAATTTATCCACAAACAGGATAAAATAAAAAAGAAACACACAAATACACAATAATCAAGTTGTGAATGTGATGTACTAAGGAGTCCAAATAAGTTTACAGGTTGATTTCTCATCAGAAACCATGGAGGAGAAGTGGATGTATCTCAAGTGGTTGACCCATGTATGAAGTTCCAGTTTCAATCCCCAGTATCTCCTAAAACAAACAAAAACCATGGAAGAAAGAGGCAGTGTATGCAACAACTGTACATGGTGCTGAAAGAACACAGTTGTGTACTGTGGTCATTTGGAGCTATGCATCCCAGAAAAAACATAAACTTAATCCATTCCTGTGGGTGTGAAACTATTGCAAAATAGGACCTATTGATGAGGCTACTTCAGTTAAGGTGCGGCCCATCTCAGTCGAGATGAGTCTTTATCCTCTTGTGGGAATTCTTTGAAAGAGGAATGAAATTCTGACAGAAAGAAAGCCAAAGGAAGCAAAAGCTGCAGGTAAACAAAACCCTGAAGAGAAGGAAGAGACCAGGAGAGGCCTTCATGTGCATTTCCACATGACAGAATAACCCAAGACTAAGGATCACTGTAAGCCAGCCCCAGAATGCCAGTTTTTAGGAAGAAAGCATTGCCTTGATGATACATTGTTGGAATTTTTTCATAAGCTAATAAATTCTCTTAGTTTAAAACAAAAGGAAAATTCAAAATTACTTGGAAATTAAACACAATGCTCAAACAAACAATGGGACCAACAAGAACTCACAAGAGAAATAAAGAAAATCTTCAGGTTAATGAAATTGAAAACTCTCCATAACAAAATTTATGGCATGAGGAATTTATAAATCTAAATGTTACATTAAAAAATAAAGACCTCATATGAGAGATAATATCTCACCAATACAGGATCTAGAAAATGTAGAGCAAACTAAACCCAATGGGAGCAGAGGGAAAGAAATACCAGAGATTACAGTGGTGATAAAAAGGGAATAAAAGAAAAACAATAGATAGAATCAACAAAACAAAGGTTGTTCTTTAACAAGTTAGACAAAGAATAAAAGAGAAATGATGCAAATAATTAAATCAGAAATGAAAATAGGATTATTACTACCGATGGCATGGAATTAAAGGAATAATAAGAGAACACTATGAACAACTGAATGACAAAATTAGATAACTGATGAAAGAGACAAATTCCTAGAAACAGTTAAACATCTTCTCTGACTCAAGAAGAAAGAGAAGATCTCAACAGACAAATAAGAAATAGAGAGATTGAATTAGTAATCAAAAACCTTCCAATAGGGAAAATCCCAGGAGCAGATGAGTGTGGAGTTAGTTGCTAAAATGTTCATTGTAGGAACAAAAGCCCATACACAACAAAAACTTTCAGCAGATGACTGCTTTAATTCTTACATAGCTCAAAAGGTCTAAAGGAGGAGAGCAAGAGATCTCATCACCCCACAAGGAGGCCAACTGCTCATATTAACATTGAATGGCAGCTATACTTACTCCACTACCTGTCAAAGAGAAGAGATGCCTGTATTGCCCAAGAGTGGGTATTTATACAACCTGGGGAGAAGGGACTTTCTATTGAAAGTTCCTGTTCTGATAAGCAGCTGGAATTGCTTGTTCTTGGTTTGTGGTTTAAGATGTGGTCAAGCTATTCCTTCACTTGGGGCCATACCTTGGGATGGTGGGAGAGAGTCATTAAAGTCCACTAGCCATGAGTAGCCTGGTGTGGTCCCTTTGGAATTAGCAACTAAATGTCCTTTTTTGGCTCTGGCTTGTAGTTGATATCTCTCTTGGGAAATGGTTGATTGAGACTCTTTAATGAGAGAGGTATTCCATCTTCTTGGGCCTTTAATTTCATGGTTTCAGAATTTTCATGGTCAATTTTATGGTGGATCCACCAAGTAGTAGAAGCAGCCATGGGAACTTCAGTTATTTCAAAGATGTCACTGAGGATGCATTCATAGTCCTAATCCTCCAGACAGGACTCATCCTGTACCTCTCTCCCAGGAGGAACTCTAGCCTTGTCAGATAAGAAAAGCATTTCACTGCATCATTTTTCAGCCAGGTCATTCCAATGATGTTCATTGTGACATGGGTCCTTCCCATGCACATTAACATGGGAAACATAGATGGTGCTTTTCCACTTCACCAATTGTTTCCAAAAGTCCTTAACTCAAAATAGGGATTTTTGATTCTCCAACTGTATTCTTTCCATCAACCTGATCATACTGCTAAGGTGTTGGCCAAGGCCCACAATTTAGTAAATGGATACATCGGTGTGCTTGGGTCTGAGTCCTCCAGGGAAAGAGGACTGCTACAAAGGCAAGAGAACAGAAACTTCATATTGGCTTATCCATCAATGAGCCAGCACTGTGCATCTGGTGGGACTTCTTTAAGCCAGTTTCCTCGGGATGCCATTGAAGAAAGGGAAGTGCCCTCATCTGGTGTTGCAACAAGAATATAATGGGTTTTTTTTTTCACCATCCACTCATTCAAGTGTGTCATTCCCTTTAAATCTGGGCAAGGATGATCCTGACTGCACCACATCCAACTGATGATCCTCTATTGTTGGGCACTGCCTGGTAACCAAGCAGGATAATGTCTGTTAGCCAGGACTCAGGACATCATGGGGATTTCTGTCCTCAACAGGACATGAGAGCTCTTGGTGATCCTTTTCATTTCTATCAAGACACAATAGCAAGCAGAAGTTGTCCCTTGAAAGGGCAGTAATGCTGGGCTGGGTCTGAGAACATCTTTAATCAAATTTCCAGGGAATCTGTGCATTCCTCTTTTTCCCTCCTTCTCCCAAAAGGACTTGTTGGTCTGGGTCTGGGGTGGGAGAAACTTATACCTCAAATGTAAATCCAGGCTCTAAAAGTAAAAAAGCCACTTTTACCTCTTGCAGAGACTTCCCTTCTACCTGTCCCCAATAGAAAAATACCTACTTTTCAAGTCACCTGATATAGGAATTCCAGGAGGATACCAAGAGGAGGCCAATATGCATATAGCCCCATCAAACACTGTGCCTCTCTTTTGGATGTGGGTGACTTTAGAGATTGTAATTTGTCGCTTAGTGAGACAGGGAACTGATGCTGGTCTCCAGCCCATATGCTACTGTATTAAGGTTTCCTAGGGAAATAAAACTCACAGGAGATATCTGTAAATAATATGAGATTTTATCAAATTGTCTTATGTGACCATGGGAATGAACAAGTCCAGATTCTGTAGGGCATTCTGCAAGCCATGAAGGTCTTCAGTGAATTCCCCAGAAATGATGGCTGTCTGAAGTAGAGATAGAAATTCTCTCCCTGAATGTTGAAATAACTTCTCCTTTTAAGGCCTTCAACTGATTGAATGAGATGTCACCTATTACTAATGGCAGTCTCTTCAGTTGATTGTAGATGCAATCAGGCAACTATGCAATCAAATCACTGATGATTAATGTCTATGCAATGCCTTTTTATTACAATTAGCCCAGTGCTTGCTTGATTGAACAACTGGGCACCATTTACCTGGCAAAGTTGGTACATTAGCCTAACCATCACATTCACCCTTCTCAACTTGCCAGCTATACACATCACCTTAAACCATACTTAATCACTTTATCAAAACAACATGTGTGTTTGTGTTTGTTCATGAATGGCTGGGGAAAGAGAAAAAAATATATATATTTGCTAACAATATCAGAAACACACTAAATCTCTCCATAATAGGGTGCAGGTCTTTGGGTAATATTCACTCTTAAACTTGCAAGTCATTTAAGTCATTAAAGAGCACAATATGAAACTAATACAAACTATGTCATATGATAAGGGGAAAAATATGGAAGAAAACAAAGATATATATGTATATATACAAACATACTCATAACAATACAGGGAAGAAATATTGAAGGCCACTCTAGTCCTCATTTCTCTAACTAGTCATGTAGTTGAAGCTCATATTTATCACGACTTTCTTCCAATATTATTCCATGTTTCCTCTACCCTCAGCAAGCTTTTCTGTTGACCATCGTTCATTGTCTTGTGGGGTGAACCAAATGTTCATTCCTGAAGATCTGAGCCATTTTAGTCCTGCTAGGATTGGGTTCTTGCAATTTACCACAGACTTTAATCACAGGACATGTTAGTGCTAAAAGATGCCCTAGGAGATCTCCTGTATTCCAGGCAAACTCTTCTTTACTTCTTTTCTATAGTTGCAGTCCTAGTTCCCATTGATTGTCAGGATCAAACTCCCAAGCCCATACAAGAATTCCCTTTATGCCAGTTGATTCAGAGACATGAGAAGTCAAAGTGGCCAGGTGGTAGTCTTAACTTCCAGTTCAATGGAATCTCTGTTGTGTTTCCTGGTGGAAGCAGTACTCCTTTTGGAACTAAGACCTGTAGACTTCCAAGGACAAGAAGAAAAAGTTCTCCTCATGGATAACTAGGGAAAATGGTGTATGGTGCCCCTCCCAATTTCACCCTTTGTTTCCTGGACCCATGAATACTGACAATGGGAGATAGAGCACCATAGAATGGACACTGATTTAGAAAATACACAGTGTCTTGGAGAATCTTGCCCAAACCCTGTGAATATTGCCACCTACATGGCACTGTAATTGAATCTTCAAAAAGCCATTCCACTGTTCTATCAATCCAATTGCTTCAGGATGATGGGGAAAATGGGAAGTCCAGTGAATTCCATGAACATGTACACATTTCCACACATCATTTCCTGTGTAGAGGGTTTCTCCATCAGATGCAATGCCATGTAAAATACCATGGCAGCAGATAAGATATTTGATAATTCCATAGATTGTAGTTTGAAAGAAGTATTGCATTCAGGAAAGGCAAACCCACATCTGGCATATATATTTATTCCTTTTAGAAGAAATCACTGTCATTTCCATGATGGAAGTTGTCAAATGTAATCAACCTGCCACCAGGTGGCAGGCTGATCACCTTGGGGAACAGTACCATATCTAGAGCTGAGTGTGGGTCTCTTCTGCTGGCAGATTGAGCACTCAGCATTGGCTGTAGAAAGATTGGACATAGTGAGGGCAAGTCTATTTGCCGAGCCCACACATACCCGCCATCCCTACCAGCATGGCCACATTGCTCATGAGTGGCTGGGGAAAGAGACTGACTAATATCCACTGAATGGGTCATCTTATCCACTTGATTATTAAAATCTTCCCCTACTGAAGTCATCCTCTGGTGAGCATTCACATAGGCCACAAATAGTATCATTGTTTTGGCCTACTCAGAAAGGTCTAACCACATATCTCTTCCCTAGGCTTCTTTGTCACCAATGTTTTTAAAACCTTTTCTATCCAAAACCCTGACCATATATCCAAGCCATTGGCAAAAGCCCATGAATTGAGGTACAAATACACCTGTGTTCAGTCCTCCTTCCAAGCAAAATTAAAAACCAGTTGCTCTACTTGAAGTTCCGCACACTGGGAAGATTTCCCCTCATTTCTGTCCTTCAAGGATGTCCCAGAATGGGGCTGGAATTCTGCTACTGTCCACTTTGTGGTGGTCCCTTCATATTGTGCAGGACCATCTGTAAAGCAGGACTGAGTTTTCTCTTCCTCGGTCAACTGATTGTAAGGGACTTCCCAAGAGGCCATAGTTGTTGACTGGGAAAGAGAACCTAATATGGCAGGAGTGGTGACCTTTTGTATTTGGAAAACTTCCTCATGTAACTTACCTGTGACTTCAGGACCTGCTCAAGCTCTATCTCATATATACCACTTCCACTTTATAAGGGACTGCTACTGTGCATTCCAAACTTTATGGTTTGGTGAGTCAAACTTTACCCAGCTCATGGCAGGTAACTCAGGTGTCATGGTAACCTGATGGTCCATGGTTAAGTATTCAGTCTCTACTAAGTCCCAGTAGCAAGAATTTGCTCCCAAATCCTAAGGGTCTGCATTGTGATTCTCTAATAGGGGCCTGCCAAGGTTCTAGATGGCATCTCTATTTGCTACTGACACTTTCAGCACCACTGGATCTGCTGGTTTATATAAACTAACTAGCAGGGCATCTTGTACTGCAGCCTGGACCTGTTGCAGAGCCTCCTCTTTCTCCAGTACCCAGTCAAAACTGGCAGCTTTCCCGGTCATTCAGTAAATGTGCCAGAGTAACACACCCAAATAAAGAATATGTTTTCTCTAAAATCCAAACAGGCCAACTAAGCATTGTGTCTCTTTTTTGGTCATAGGAGCTTTTGCCAGATGCAAAAGCTTATAATTCACTTGAGAAGGGATATCTCATCATACCCCACAGCACTGGACACCTACAAATTTCACCAAGGTGGAATTTTGTTAGATTTATCTCCTATCCTCTCTCACACAAATACCTCACCAATAAGTCTATAATAATTGCTGCTTCTTGCTCACTAGGTCCAATTAAATTACAATGGACTGGTGTGATGACTTGTGGGCAGGAGAGATGATCAATGTCTCTGTAGACAATATTCTGACATAGGGAACAAGAGATGGTATACTCCTGAAGTAGGACAGTGAAGACATATTGCTGGCTTTCCCAGCTGTAAACAATCTGTTTCTGGTTTTAATTATTAATGGCCATTGATAAAAAACTATTTGGTAGATCAATACCTGCATACCTGGTACCAAGGGATGTGTTAATTTGCTCAAGCAGTGATACAACATATGGAACAGCAGCTGCAATTGTAATTTCACCTAGTTAAGTTTAAAATCATCCACTATACTCCCCTAAAATCCATTTGTTTTCTGCACAGCTAAATAGGAGAGTAGAATGGGGATATGGTAGGAGTCACCACTCCAGCATCCTTAAGTCCGTCATGGTGGCACTAATCTCTTTAATCCATCCAGGAGTCCTGTATTGCTTTTGATTTACTATTTTGCTAGGTAAGGACAGTTCTAGTGACTTCCATGTAGCCTTTTCTACCACAATAGCCCTTACTCCATAAATCAGGAAAACAATGTGGAGACTCTGCCAGTTGCTGAGAAGGTTTCTTCAATTATGCATTCTGTTCCAGGGAAAATAACCACAAAATGGATCCAGAGACCCACTGGACCCACTATGAGACAGACCTAAGCTAATGTTCCATTGATCACCTGATTTCTATATGTCCCTACTCTGACTGGTAATGTTTTGCATCTCCTGGAATTAATGTCACTTCTGAGCCAGTGTCTAATAATCCCTGAAATGTTTGATTATTTCATTTTCCCCAATGAACAGTTACTCCTGTCAAAGGGCAATTCTGACATTTCAACCTCAGGCAAAATCAGCCATCTTTTAGGGTATGTTTCAGCCAACCACTTGAACAAATTGTTAGAGCACTTTCTAAACCCTCTAGCTACAATATTGAATACAGAATATCTGTTTAGTGCATTTATATCAATAAATTCAGCCTAATCCAATTTTAAATTCCTTCCACCATTTTCTTACACCATTAAAATCCATTTGTACAAATATTCCCCTGATTTCTCTCTATATAAATTTGAGAAGCCATGCAGTTCTTTTGGAGTACAGTGTACTTCTATAGGGACCAAATATTATACTTCATCTTTGGGGTCTTTTTATAGTTCTGGAAGGAAAAGATGGTGGTGAGGGTGGGTAAGGAGACATTTTAGAAGTGCCTTGTAAACCAATTACCTCAGTGCATTCTGCTGCAATTTCATCTGGTGAGACAGGATTAATCTCTTCAGGTGGGAGTTTGGAGGAGACTTTAATTTCTGTTAGCTGACTTCTTGGGGCAGCCTAGAGGTTGGGTGGCTGTATCCTCAGGTCATGGTGGAGGTTGTGTGGTCATTTCCTCCGAGTGGGGAGGAGGATTTGTAGCTGTCTTCTCAGGGAAGACCATTATATGTTCTTCTGGCAAAGTCTCAGCAATATTTAGGGTTTCAATGACCCTATTGCTATCATCATTAAGCCATATTTATCTATCCCAATCCTCAGGATTCCACTCCTTTCCAGTCAATGCCTTCACTTTGACAGCAGACACCCTGCAAGGTTGCTTTTTAGTCTCCATTGTAACTCTGCTACTCACACAATGAGACACTGGGTCTAGTTTTCAAAGAATCACAATTCTGTTGCTGGATGAAACAAGATTTTCTTTCAGGGCACACATAGAAACTTTCACATAATTCATGCAGCACTTAAGTTGCAAACTTGAAGCCTTCAGCTCATATCTTTCTTTGGCAACTGTATCCAGCATACTTAGGAACAGCCAGCCAACATCATTGCATCTTTTAAATCCACAAAACTCTGTCGAGGTGTTAAAAACACACTAACCCAGAGCCTTGCCTCTTATAAACATGAATGTAGTCATATCCAGGGATGATATTTTGTGTATCCCTATTGTCAAGTCATGCCATGTACTATCAGTAGTCTTTAATTATTGGAAACAGAGAAATTAGTGCCCTTGAATCTAATCAGTGTAGATGCCAACTGCAAACATCATAGAACCAATTCAGAAATAACATCCTGTTTCTCATGAGTCACTCCTGGTATCAAGCTGTATTAGTGAGGGTCATCTGGGGAAACAGAACTGACAGGAGACATTTATAAATGTATGAGATTTTATCAAATTGTGTAACACAATCATAAGGATGCAGAAGTCCAAATTCTATAGGGGTGGCTGGAAGTCTGGGACTCTAAAAAGGTCCTCAGTGAGTTTCTCAGGAGGCTCTGGTGATCTGAAATAGAGATGGAACCTCTCACTATGAATGCTGAAATCATTTCTCTTTTAAGGCCTTCAGCTGTTTGGATGAACCATCACTCATTGTTGATGATAATCTCCTCAGTAAATTTTGGATGCAATCAGCCATATATGTAGTCGAATCACGGATGATTAAAGTCCATGAAATGCCCTTGCATTACAGTTACTCCAGTACTTTCTTGACCGAACAACTGGGCAACATTACCTGGACTAGTTGACACATTAGCCTAACCAACACAGCTACCTATGAAGGTGACCTCCGAGGCTGGGCCTTGTATCTTCTCAGGATTTATGACTCAGCCAGACTTTCATCATCCAGTTAGCAATGTGTGTGTCATACTTAGCAGTTTCTTCCTTTCTCTGTCCCACCAACATGGTGGCATCAATATAAGGGAACACATGGGGTCTTCTGGATACAGGTGGCTTACTTAAATCCTGTCCTAGCCATTGGTAGCAGAGAGAGAGGGAGTTTTAATACACCTTTACATTGAAGATATGCTGTAAACCTTGAAACTGGAAAGCAAATTAATCCTGGTTTTCCTCCTGCAGTGGGAAGGAGAAAAAATACATCCACCCGGTCAAACCACACACACCAAACAACACTGGAGGCCATTATGGCTTCCATGAACATCACAATGTAGGGACCATATATTCCAAAGGGACACTTCTGCATTCAAGTACTGATAGTGTATATTCAGCCAATATCCATTTGCCTGCCTCACTGGCCACACTGGGTTATCATAGGTATCAATGGTAGAGCACAAGTCACCTTCAGATAGAATGTCCTTTATGAATCTAGCAGTGTTATTTTCCACACCACAGCAGCAGTGTTGCCAATATTGGACAATGTGGCAAGGAGATGGAAACTTGAGGTTACGTGGTCTGTCATTTGTTCAATAATCATTGCCAGAATTTGTTGGGATTAGGAAGCATATTGTGGAACCTTGAGGCTACACTGTTATCTATTCCTTTCCAACTCTCAACCTCTAAGTTCTAACCCTTAAGTTCAACTGACTGAGAGTTTTTTGGTGGAAGGAGTTGGACATGAGGCAGCCAAGACTCCTCCATTCAGCCTGTTTGATAAGGGTGGTAGTGGCACTTTCATCATAAATCTGGACAGCCACAAGAGAATATCTTCTCAAGGCTTCTCTCCATACTTATCTTTCATATTTCATGTCTTTTCCATAAAAGTGCATACATTTCTTTTCATCCCTGATCTACCACAACTTCAGGTATAGTAATCTCCATAATACTGATTGGCCTCATACTAACCTCAAGGTCAGCCTGGGTGTTGTGATTGCAGGTATGCCTGGTTCCAGAATGAGAACAAATATAAAAAGCCATGAGCCAGGGGAGTATATGCTGTGCAGTGGTTTCCCAACCTGATTAATCCCAATGTGGAACAAGCTAGCCAACTCCCAAGCAATCATGGGGGGATGGGGGTTCTCCAAGTCTCATTTATTAATGCCCTTCCTTCATACATCTTATGTACCCTAACTTCAGGTTGGTACCTCTACCTGAGCTGGTAGGAAGGAGTGACCTTCTAGTTTAACTCAAAAAGCCATGCATCTCGTGTTGCCCAAGATGCTCCTGTATAAGGGGTATTAAAAAGCAATTAAAAGAATGGACAAAAAGCATTTTATTCTATAGTTCCCTGTGCACCCTGCTCACTGTGCCAAAATTCTATGGAATGTGTTGCTATACATTTTATCATGATAACCCAAGAACAGGCACAACAGACATTCTCAACAAATGGCCTCTTTCTAATTTACATAGCTCAAAGTGTCCAAAAGAGTGGGAGAAAAGAATCATTAGAGCTGGTGCCCCAAGGAAGACAATTGCTCATGTCAAGGTCTGTAGATGGAAGCTCATCTTGCCCCACCTCATGTCAGAGAGGAAAGAATACTGTTCTGCCCAAGAGTGGATATTTCTGCACTCTAGGGAAAAGAGGCATGCCATGGAGAGATCCGACCCTAATAAGCAGCCAGAACTCCTTATTCCTTATTTCAGACTTAAGGTATGGTCAATTGGTTACATTAGAACTAAAGCTCACTTTGGCTGCAGAATGAGAACACATTGAAATATCTGAACGCAATAGGAAAGGAGTGGGTGTATGTAAGGACTGGGAGAAGGCCACATGGTGTGTTTGTGATTTCCCCAGCAAAGGTAAACATTTAAATTTAATCATACATTCCATGAATAATTGACACCAATCCTGCTAAATTTCTTCCAAATAATTGAACAGGTGAAAACATTCCCTAAAATATTCTATCAGGCCAATATCACCTTTTTAGGAAAGCCATATATGGCGGTTGAAATTATTTTATGAATCCCAAAGGAGAAAGACTATGTTTGCAAACTAATCTTTTCTGGGAGTGATACCCTTTGATTATATTAAATTCAAAGGATTTAAGTTTACTTGATAAAATCAATTTAGAGCTTTTGATTTGACCATGTCATTAGGGCATGACTCAGGTTGAATCCCCTCTCCCTTAGTGGGCTGATATAAATGGGCACTTACTCAAGAAGATACCAGAAGAGAGAGCTCTGTCATTTTTGATCCTGGGACTCCAGAAAGAGATGAGCCATTTGCCTGATAGATTACAGCTAACTCCCACAAAGCCTTAAGAGGGAGAGGAAGCCCAGGAAAGAGAGACCAGGCAAAGATTGCCTGCCATCTTGCTTCAACACCTGGATGCTGACTTTAGTGAGAAGGTTCTTCTTATGGAACCTTGAATTTGACTTTCCATGGCCTTGTAACTGTAAGCTTTTACACCAAATAAATACACTTTATAAAAGCCAACGGATTTCTGGTACTTTGCATCAGCACCCCTTTGACAGACTAATGCAGAATTTGGTACCAAGAGAGTGAGTTACAGTCTGTTGCAAATCCCAAAAATGTTGGAATGGTTTTATAAATGTATGAGGGGTATTTTTTGGAGAAATTGTGAGATGCTTGATGGAAAAGACCTAAATTGCTTTGAAGAGACTGTTGGACTGTAGGAATATTGAACCTAAAGTTATTTCTGAGAAGGTCTTATAAGGAAATGATGAAACATTTATTGGAAACTGGAGGAAAGGTGATCAGTATTTTAAAGTTGCAGAGAACTTAGCAAGATTGACTCTTGATGCTATATGGAAGGCAGAGTTTGAAAATGGCAAGCTTGGACTTTGTGCTGAAGAGCTTTCCAATGTAAACTTGGAGAATGCAGCCTGGTTTCTCCTTGCAGCTTACAACAAAATACTAAAGGAAAGAGATAAGCTGAGAACTGAAATGTTGGGCTCAAAGAAACCAGAAAATGATTCTGGAAATTCCAAGTCTCTGGAAATCAAGCCCCAGACAATAGTGCCTCATTTGAGGATTTAACTAAACTTGGAACTTGTAAATCAGGATTGAAAATGCAGTTATCTGGGAAAGACTTGTGTAAAGTCTTACTGTGTGATGGCTTGAACTGCTGCTTCTTGTATGCTAAACCAACAAGTTTTTCATGAGATCTGCATGAACAAAACCACTGTCAGCCTGGACTAAATGAGACAGTGAGGGAAGAGATGGAAGAGTAACAGGTTTTAAGAGGAAAACCATGGAAGCTGCCATCTGGAATTAAGATATCTCCATGGGTCAAGAGTGGGACTCTACTTATGTGTACAGAGAAGGTGAGTTTGCCACAGCATGAAGAGGGTGGATGTTCCAGCCCATTGTTCCAGGAATGTTTTGCCAACCAAGCTACAAAGAGGGTGGAGTGCATTCTCCATTGGTGGTGGAGAATTAAGCTACCACCCCACTTCTCTGAAAGGAGTGGTACAGTTCCCCACATTGAAGTCACCACCCCATTGCTTTGAGGTAGGTGGGTCAGTTCCCCATTGATTGGAGTTTGTGAGTTCATTACCCCACTGCTCTGAGGGGGGTGGGCCTGTTTCCCACAGATTAAGGAAGGCTAGGTCACCACCTCACTGTTCTGAGGAGGTTGGGCCTGTTTTCCAGAGATTAGAGAGAATGTTGTTGCCACATCACTGTACTAAGGGGATTGAGACTCTACCTTAGAGATTGGGGGAAATTGTCGCTATTAACCCAATGTTCTTGGAGGGTGAGGTCTGGAGCTTGGCCACCCTCCAAATGCTCCATGAGTGTGGGACCAAGAAAAAAGACCTTTGGGCAAGCCTGTGGAAAGGGTAGGTCCCCATGAGGCCCCAAGGAGGAGGAGAAACCATCATCTTAAGAATGACTTTCAAATTTTGAAATCTAACAGAGTATGCCCTGCAGATTTTCAGAACTTTGGGGGACCCATGACATATTTCCCTCCCAAATGCTTCTTATTGTTATGCAAATGTTTATCCTATGTCTATACTTTTGTTTATTGGAAACAGACAACTTGTTTTGTAAGTTTCACAGTTCTACAGCCAGAGGAGACTTTGTCCCAAGACAAATTATTTCTATAACTGATTATGATGTGATTTTATACATAGCATTGCTACTGAAAGGATTTAAGGTTTTTTTTAAATATTGTAATGTCTATCTGGGATTCAGAGATTGGAGTTTGGCAGTTTGAGATTGTTCTATGAATCCCAAAAAAGAGAAAGATTATGTTTGTGAACTAATTTATTCCTCTGGGTATGAGGCCTTTTGATTACATTAAATTCAAAGGATTTAAGTTTACTTGAGAAAATTAATTTAGAGCTTTTGATTTGACCACATCAGTAGGGTATGACTCAGTTTGGGTCCCCACTCCCTTGATGGGTAGACATAAATGGACATTTAATCAAGAAGACACCAGAAGAGAGAGAGCTCAGTCATTTATTTTTAAATTTATTTACTCATGTTTTTATTTTTAAAGAAGTTTTGACTACATAAATATTCCAGAAAAATAAAGGAGATTCCCATATATTCCTTCTTCCTCCCCCACATTCCACGAATAAAAGCATCTTTCATTATTGTGATACATTTGTTACAATTAATGAACACATATTGACACATTATTACTAACCATGGTCTATAGTTTACATTAGAGTATACAATGCACCACATTCGAGAAAGTCTCTGTAAGCCAATACAAGACCAGGAATAGGGGTTTCTCTAAATCTCCCCCATTGTATCACCATATCATTTTTCCAAAGAATAACTACCAATTTAAATATCCTCCAACTTTTTCCAATCTAGTGAATAACACACTCAATAAATAAAGGGAATTTATTTTGTGCATGAGATTAGAGGAGATAAAAGTTTAATGCAATGCCAAATTTTGTTTACAACCATTAAAGTTCTTACACAATTTTCAAAAGTTGTTCTTAGAGTTTTCCAAAGCAAAGCACAATAAAGCTCTGTCACTTTTTATTCTGATTCTCAGAGAGAGATGTGCCATTTGCCTGATGGCTTACAGCTCACCCCCACAGAGCCTTAAAAGGAAGAGGAAGCCCAGGAAAGATAGACCAAGCAGAGTTTGGCCACCATATTGCTTCAACACATGGCTTCTGACTTTGGTGAGAAGGTTCCTCTTATGGCACCTTGAGTTGGACTTCCCTTGGCAATGTAACTGTAAACTTTTACCCCAAATAAATACCCTTTATAAAAGCCAAGAGATTTCTGTACTTTGCATCAGTACCATGGCAGACTAATATACCATGTAAAGGTATCATAAGAAAAGAAAACTGCAGACCAATATTATGATAAACATAGATGTAGAAATCCTCCACAAAAAAACTAGCAAATCAAATCAAACAGCGCATTAAAAGAATTATACTCAACGATCAAATAGAGTTTATCCCAGGTATTCAAAGGTGATTCCACTTAAGTAAATCAATTAATATAATACTCCACGTAAATAGAATGAAGAAAATAAAATACATTACTATCTCATCAATCTCAGCTTCTCAAATATCCAACTTCTGAAATATGAAAAAGAGCATATATGAAAAAAAAAAAAAAAAAACAGCTAACATCCCACCTAATTGTGAATGCCAATGTTTTCCCTCTAAGACTAGGAACAAGACAAGAATGCCCAGTTATTCAATATTGTAATGGATGTTCTTGCCAGAATAATTAGTTAATTAGGCCAGAAAAAGAGATAAAGCACATCCAAGTTGGGAAGGAAGAAGTAAAACCTTCCCTGTATGCAGATGATATGATCCTATATACAGAATATCCTGCAAAATTCACAACAAAGTTCCTAGAGCTTATAAATGAATTCAGCAAAGTAGCAGGGTACAATATCAACTGCCCAAATTCAGTAGTATATCTATATACTAGTAATTAACAATGTTAATAAAATATCAAGAAAAGAATTCCAATCATAATAACAACTAAAAGAATAAATCCAAGCAAAGATGTAAAGGAATTGTACACAGATACTTACAAAACATTGCTAAAAGAAATCAAAGAAAATGCAAATAGATCAAAGGACATTCTGTTTTCATGGATTGGAAGACTAAATATTGTTAAGACTAAATATTGTTAAGATGTCAATACAACCCTAAGCAATTTATAGATTCAACATAATCCCAATCATATTTCCAACAACCTTTGTACAAATGGAAAAGCCCATCATTAAATTTATATGGATGGGTAAGAGGTACCAAATAGCCAAAGCCATTTTGAAAAAGAAGGTGAATTTGGAGGACTCACACTTCCTGATCTTGAAACTTATTATAAAACCAAGTAATTAAAACATCATGGTACTGGCATATGGACAGATATATAGACCAAAGGAATAGAATTGAGATCTCAGAAATCAACTTTCAAATTTACAGCCAACTTATTTTTGAAAAAGTGGCAAAGACCTCTCAGTTGGGATAGAATAGTTTCTTCAACAAATGGTGCTGGGAAATCTGGATGTCTATTTTGAAAAAAAAAAGGAGACTCCTATCTTACACCATAAGCAAAAAATCAACTACTATAGCAAAGACTTAAATACAAGAGCTAGACACATCGAACTCCTTGAAGAAAATGTAGAAAGCATCTTCTGGACTTTCTGTAAGGAAATAGTTTCTTAGAATTTACACCAAAGCACAAACAGCAGATGGAAAAATAGATAAATGGGACTTCATCAAAATTAAAAACTTTTTTGTTGTATAAGACTTTATCATGAAAATAAAATGACAGCCTACACAATGGAAGGAAATATTTGGAAACCACATATCCAATTTTAAAAGTTGAATATCCAGAATATAGAAAGGAATCTTTCAACTTAACAATAAAAAGACAAATAACCCTATTTAAAATTGTGCAAAAGATTTGAATAGACATCTCTCTAAAGAAGATAAACAAATGGCCAGAAATCCCATGAAAAGATGTTCATCATTAGCCATCAGGGAAATGCAAATTCAAATCACTATGAGAAGCCATTTCTCACCCATTAGAATGACTCCTATTAAAAACCCAGACAATAACAAGTGTTGGAAAAGATGAGGAGAAATAGCACTTATTCATTGCTAGTGGCAATGTAAAATGCAGTAGCTGCTATGGAAGAGAGTTTGGCTATTCCTCAGAGAGCTAAGTATAGAACTACCATATGACCTGGTAATCTCACTACTGGGTATATATCCAAAAGATTTGAAAGCAGGGACTCAAAAAGATATTTGCGCACCGATGTCCATAACAGCATTATTCACAATTGCCAAAAGATGAAAGCAATATACGTAATATAATATACATGCCGCAGTTCACTCTGAACTTCACAAATGACAAATGGTACATCTGGATTCAAACTTAGTGAAATCAAGAGGTAAGGTTGGGGGATATCTGTTGAGCTCATGAAAGAATCACACAATCTGGTGTCAAAGATATTCTGCCTTTCAAATATGAAAGACCTGCTACATCATGAGAAGAGGTGCGTGAAGATGGATGAAGGCTCTAAACCTCCAAGTACATTGCTCTGAAACTGCAGTCCAGGTCTATCTGCATCAACTGATAGCACTTGAATCTAAAATCCCCTCTCTATAGCAATTCCTTATATTACTACCTGGGTCATCTTGCTCTTCTTTCCACAGCATTGCAGGTGAAGAGATGGCAGTGCTGTGTGGGCCTAATAATGCAAGTTCAAAATGTATCAAGGAAAATTGACAGAGCTAGAAAGAGAAAATTAAATAGACACATCTACAATAGCAATGTGAGAAAATATTCCATTAATAATGTGTCAGAATAAACAGATAAGAAATTGATAAAAATAAAGAGGTTCTGGACAACAATAAGGAAAAGAGTCTTAAATGACACAAGTCGAGCACTGTACCCAACAAGGAAAAGCCATATGAAAAATTGATCATATGTAGGCCCATAAAGCACAACTTAGCAAAGTATAAAATACTTCAGAGTATAATATCTGACCAATGTAGAATTTAGCAACAAATTAGAGGAAAAAAAATTTTTTTTAATTATCCACTGTTTTGAAATTGAATAATATAATACTAAAAAATCACTAAGTTAAAAAATATTAAAATTAAATTTAAATAAAAACACCATTAACAATTGCATTGAAAAATAAAATTTCTAGTAATAAATACAAGAAATTATATGTAAAACCTCTGCAATTAAAACTACAAAATGTTATTGAGGGAAAGGTAAGAATACCTAAGTAAATGGAGAACTACGCCATGTTTATGGATTAGAAAATGCAATATTTTAAACACAACTCTACTGTAAATTGTCTATACATTAAACCCAATCACAATCAAAATTTCAGCAATTTTTTAAAAATTGAGAATCTTATTCTCAAAGAAAAGCAGAGGTCTGAGAGTAATCAAGACAATTTTGAAGAAGTAAGCTGGTAGACATTGCATATCAAATTTTCAGTCTTCTATCAAAGTGGCTTAAACAGTGTGGCCTTGTTGCTATATAGACAAATTGAACAATGGAACAACAGATTAGAGTCCAGAATATATTTCATATATTAAATGTATATGCAGATGATTTGATGCAGTCTTTCCAGGATGGTACTGAGTCAAATTGATTACAAATGGGAAAAAATAATATTGACCCTA